>APFE030149750.1:186204-231821 GCA_000404065.3 Pinus taeda | reverse complement strand
TTTTGGGAAAAATGACTACAGGAAGTTCCAACATCCTGTAAATGGCTTATTGTTTGACATGTGGCATGACAGCCAGGCCAGAGCGAAGGGTATGGATGAAAAGCGGAATGTCCAAGCATGGACGAGCACCTATCCCGCAGTGGAATCAACCCTCCTACATGCGCGGTCAACGACTGGTCAACTATGGCATGTTGGCGATAAAGGCAGCAACAGCACACAGTCACAATCCAAATCAATTTTAGTTGTTTCCTTTTTTTTATATGTCAGCTAGGATAGAAACATTTTCAAAATCGTGTTTTGGTAAAAGCGGCAACAACCGCTCATGAATGTACATCCATTTTCAAGGGATGTGAAACCATATGTAAATATAAGTTCTGAACCGGTTGTATGGTTGGTTACGTTTTTTATCATTATTGTTGCTTCACGAACAGAGCTTCGACATTAATACAAACAGACTTGCATTACAATCACAGTTGCGTTTTTTTGATTTGGTGATCGTGGGATAACAAGCTCAGTATACCAAGAACGCGGACGGGCCCTGCGTACATGGTATACTGTTGTCATTTTATTGCATTTACAGTCAGGGTAATTGATATTGATATATGCGCAGTGATTAAATCGATTCATGTCTATGTTTATATATTTATGAATGCGCTTGTTCATATGTTTATGCATGCGCTTGAATAGATTATCATTTGGATCGTGAATCATATCCTGTAAGGGATTCGATCCAGTGTTACCTTGTAAAGCACTGTCATGAACTTTATGCTTACGATTTCACTTTGCATGATTGTTAATGAATGTTCATGAATGTTGAGTAGCCACTGAACAGAGGTTTTATGTATGATGTCTCTGTAAGGAGACCAAAATCTTTAATTACAGTGATACACAGCGTTTTGCGAATTGAATCTTAATTGATAGTGATACATAGTTTGATACTTAGTTGATACTTAGTTGATAGTTTGATATTGAATCAGATCATAGCATTGTAATTAGGAAAAGTAGGCTTAGATTAGATCCTTTATGTCTATATATTTTAGGCACACGCCTCTAAGTCTACGCACCCTGGTCGATAATAAATATAGCCTAGTCTAGCACCCTAGATAGGACACTACAAGGTGATAGATCAAGATTAAAGTAAAACATTGTCGTATAAGAATGTTTTTGACATCTTTGGATTAAGCAAATAACAGCCTTCAATTACAGATATCACAAAAAAATTTCCATATCTGAGAAAACGAATATGTAGAACGTGTTCAAGAAATATACATTGGATGGGTTGGGGAACTTTTAAGATAACCTACAACAATAACTATTTTCAAGAGCTTTATGATCTGGTGGTGGAGTTAATAAAATGTGGTCATGCATATGTTGATCATCAAACTAGGAGAAGTAAAGGAGTATAGAGAGGAAAAGGTAAATTCTCCATGGAGAAATTGACCTATTGCAAAGTCTTTAATGTTGTTCTATGAAATGAAGTGGTGAATGATTGGTGAAGGAAAGGCAACTCTTTGCATGAAATGGGATTTACAGGTGATATCCAATGAGTTGGATGGCGATTCCTTAGCATTTTGAATACATGTTACAATTTACAACCTTCTAATGCATATTATTAATGTGTTGTTTGTGTAAATCACATGTACGCAACAAATCAATAACTCATTTGAAGTTTAAAAAACATTAGGAGAATTTTGAGGTCTAAAATGGGCCTCCTAAGGAAAGTATAAAATAATAGTGGAAATAATAAAATAATATTAGATTACATCATCAAATGTTAGAGGGGAAAAAGAAAATAAAAATAAAAATAAAAAAAATTCAACTCGTATTTTCAACTTATCTCCCTATGGGTTTACTCAAATTTCGAGAAAAAACACTTGTTGGCTGCAAAATTTGATTCTTCATCCAAGGAGTAACCATGTTGCAAACATTAGATGAACCTTACTACATGAAAAATGAGAAATACATGAAAAATGTGATTACAATAACATTTTTTCATGTATTTCTTATTTTTCGTGTAGTAGGGTTCATCGAAAGTATGCAACATGGGTACTCCTTGGATGAGGAATCGAAATTTGTATCCAACGAGTACTCCTGCTTGAAACTTGAGTAAATATTTAGTGAAATAAGTTGAAAATTTGAGTTGCAAAAATAGTTTTATTATTTTATTATTTTTTAAACTTGTTACTTTTTTACTCCAAAAATGTTGAATCATCCCCCATGGTTGACATCATTATCTTGAATCCTATTAGTTCTTATAAGGTTTATTTTGGTTGTACATTTTTCTTAGGAGGCCCATTTTAGACCTCAAAATTCCCCTAATGCGGGGAGTTTTTCCACTATACATTGGTTTGTTCAAACTGCCTTGGACAACGTGATGCTCAGGTAAATAGAGGATCCCCTTAATGGTTTCTAATACCTTAATGGACTCCCCCTCTAACAGTTTCAACAATATCATGTTATAACATTAGTGCTGGCCCAATCTTGTCAGCATTCGTGATGGAGTGGATAGCTAATAAAACTATGACATGTGTTTTCTAATGTTTGTTGAACTAGTTTAATTTCTCAATTTTGTTTGAATATATGATGTCAATGAAGCAAACCGTAAGGTAGTTATTACATTTGGGCATCATTCACTGATGCAGATATTTGGTTGGAATTTGGCAAAAAAAATAAAAATAAAAACCTTGTAGTAGAAGTGTTTGAATCATGTTTTTGATGGTGAAAATGGATTTAGTACCATCAAAAACCCTGGGACACCCAAAATCTTAAAATTTGACAACTGTAACCTAGATTTGCAAAAATTCTTGCCTTATATTATCAAAATCTTACCGAAATTTCCACAATTTTCTAAACAAATCTACAAACAGGTTAGACTATGACATTCCAGCTACGCTTCTGCTTTTGCAACTTTAATTCTCAAAGAAGAGAATTGTCTTAGCTAGTTGTAAGACAAACGTCCATACATTCCACCAGGTTGTTGTATTAGAGAATTATCACCTACTTTGCTCCATTGTCTCTTCTTAAATCTTGGTTGGTGTTTTAGTTTAATTGTCCCCCATTACCAAATAGATGAAGCACTCTCTTGTAGTATTTCTTGTCTTGTGGGTTGTGAGTCTTAATAAGAACATTCGGTAGCTGAGAGTAGAGGGTTAGTCGTTTCATTAACAATTTATATAGTTGAAGATATCTAGCGAATTGGATGAAAGTGCTAATGAGTATGTAGCAAAAATATAGATTGTTATTTTGTGAACTGAAATTTCATAAAGGTGTTGAATAATTATAATAATTATTATTTAATAAAAGTAAATATTTTGTGGATTGGTTAATTATTTTTTATTTAGTTTTTTTTAATAGATAATTTAAATTTATGTTTGATTTAATTATATTTATTTTTAAAATTTATATAAAATATTTAATCTTATTTGGTTTATGTTTTGATTATAAATATTTACTTACTAATATAAAATGAGGCATTTTTTTACTATTTTATTGGTGAAAATAATTCAGATTTAAAAGCTAATAAATTGATTTCGATAAGGGTTTCCTAAAACGTCAATCAAGTTATTTAAAATTTGAATTTAAGTGCTCGATGGAGCTTCTTGAGTATTCGACCGAGCTTCTTGAGTAGCAGCTTGAGCTGTTGAGGGCCTAAAAGATCCCTTTCTGTAGATTTCTCTACAATACCATTTTGTAGCCTGATAGAGTTGACGTTGTATTTCTCCTTAGGTGGCATAGTTGATCATGTTTAATTCGTGAATGAATCATCTATCCAATGGCATAAAATTTTGACATTTTAGAATTCATATGATACTTTTCATCTAATTTCTTTTAAACATTATGCTTGAAATTTTTTGGATAGTTTCAAAGAGGTCAAAAGACAAATCAATAACATAAAATATACAAAACGAAAAAAAATTCCAAAAATACCACTATCTTCATTTAAGAGTCCTCTTCTAAAAGGTACTCTTGATTTTTTAATTTATTTATATAGTAGAAAAAAATGTTACCTAAAATGCAATTTAAATATTAATTCAACAACTTAAAAAATAAAAAAATTAAAAATTATAGTTTTGCATTAAAAAAAATAATATACATAACTTAGTTCTATGTGTTTAGAGATATATATATTATATATATATAGCTAAGTTATGTTATGTGAACACACACATACTTGTTAAGATGTGCAAAAATTTGCAAGGAAAAATATTTCATTTAATGGAAATTTGACTTGATTATATGACATAAAAATTGTTTGCAAAAAATATCATTAGGACAAAACATAATTCTCCACACATTGTTTTTACTTAGAATTGAAATTCACAACACTTATATGAATTTTGAGGGTTTCAAATCGATAAAAGAGTAAAATTTTGAAATTTCATCACCACAATTGGCCCAAAAGTGTAACTCATCTTCATGCATTCACCCATTTATATATGCTTACATTTTAGACTAAGTTATGCTACGTGAGCACACACATACCTGTTAAGATGTGCAAAAATTTGCAAGGAAAAGCATTTTGTTTAATGGAAATTCCATAGATTATATGACACAAAAATTGTATGCAAAAAATATCATTAAGAAAACACCATAATTCTCCACACATTGTCTTTACTCATAATCAAAATTCACAATGCTTGTATGAATTTGAGAACTTCAATTCGATAAAAGAGTACAATTTTGAAATTTCATCACCACATTTAACCCAAAAATGTAACCCATCTTTTATGCATTTACCCATTTATATATACTTTCATTTGAATGATGAATATAAATGATCGAGACTTAAAATACTTATACGAATCTTTGTAAAACTTATTATATTTTGTTTATATAATTCTCATAAATGTGAGAACTTAATTTACTAAAAATTGAATATACCCATATTTATGAGGTATTTGTTGGAAAATTATTTCAAAACTTAAATCTAAAGCCCCACGCCACCAATATGTTGCTCAAGAAAATTTTTATTGTTATGGTTTATGATATTCTATAAGTTTTTCTCCAATACATCATGTCACACTATAAATTTTTAGAATACAATGTATTACAGATAAGGAAGTTTCAGTTACACTATTAAAAAATATTTTCCCATCTTATTGTGTGGCAAGAAAGTTCTATTTCTAGTAATATTTTTACAATCTAATACCTATACAATGTATCAAACTTTCTTTTCACACAATAATCAACTTTCTTCCTCTTATTTTCTCCAACTTAATTCTTTCTTTTTCTCTACCCATTTCACCTATAAAATTTTTCCTTTAACTTGATATATCACCAATATTATTTATCTTGAACATGATATATCATTGAGATTATAAAAATATACTAATGTGGCATGAATAGAAAAATTATAAACCAAAATGCAATGAAAAAAAATTACACAAAACATCCCTAGTTTATTTTACTCGGTAAAAGGAGAAAAATTAAAAACACTCACCCTGTAAAGCTAAATCAATAATAGAAACAAACCCCAAAATAATAGTGTCATTAAATATTATTAACTACCTAGGTTCATCTAAATCTATAATAGAAACAAACCCCAAAATACTAGTGTCATTAGCATAAATATTATTAACTACCTATGTTCGCATATAAGTGAGAAAGTTTCATAGAAACCAATTGAACTACAGACAAATACTATCAACAATTTTATACATAGTCGTGATGATATTGTAATTATGGCTTTAGACTGTTCGAATAACTAGGAGTATAGAGAAGCAGATATGACTTTAGAAGACATAATAGAAAACTCTTAAACATAGAAATGATCAATGGAAAGCATTTACAGAAAACACTTCGCAAGTCATAGTATGATTTAGATTTACACTGTATTGGAAGAAATTTATATGGCTGATTCGAAATGTATGGGTAAAATTTTCTTTATGTAAAGTATTCTTTTTAATGTAATATGGATAACAAAATCTTGAATTCAGAAACATGTATTTAAATAAATGCGTCTAAATATATGTAAACATTATTATTATTGGCAATTTCCAAAAAAGTGTTGAGTATGCTAATATGAATGTTAAATTAGAAAAAGTTGTAGCTTTATTTAATAATCATGCGAGTGATATTGATAAATTAAATTTTTTATTTTAATTTTCTTTTTTTAATAATATGTGTTTTATTTTTGTAACTTTTTGGAGGTTGGAATTTAGAGAATTGGCAAAAATGAGTTGTCTTTAGTGAGACTTTTTGAAAGCTTTTCCGATGGGTGTTTCTGGTCTAATTTCTCTAAAATCCGATAGGAATTTATTTAAATCACAAGTTTGATGGGTAACCCCTGCACAATCAGAGAGCCCTAGGGGTTTTTGAGGGTGTTAAATCCATACATACAGTCAAAAAACCAATTTAAATAACACAAATCAATATTTCACCTCAAAATTTTTCGCCGGATTCCAGTACCAGAAAGTCCAAAAAATCGCAATAAAGACAACTCCTTTGGCAAAATACCATGTTTTATATTGCAAAGCAACATTGGTTGTTTGCTTTGACTTCTTTGTCAAAAGCTCTAGACCAATTTCTTGATTAAAAGGAAATGACTTTTAACACAAATCCACTACAAGAAGAAGGTACATATATTGAGGAAGAAACACATTGTAGCTTATTAGCTAATGATAACAAAAAATTGCAAGACCTGCTAGCATGAAATGCAAGATTATGAGGCAATACAATGCATACAAGGGTCACATTTACTTTAAGGTTTTTAATGTTATCTTAAAAAATAAATATTTTCTAAAACCGTGGGCAAAAATTGTAGGGAGATATCTAGGGATCCCGTTTTCAAAGATGCATTTCCCAAGAGTTTCTCATAAAAGGGAAATACCCCCAAATTTTCACCAAGCATTCCCAAAGGGGGGATGTGGAAACATACCCATCCCAACAATGTGAGAAATGTGGGGGCATGCGCCACTTTGGGAGTGCATCTATGTGTAATATTGCTTAATTGTTGTTGTTTAGGTCATTGATAGCATAGCTTCAATTATTAAAAAGTGAAATGCTTCCTTCTTGCTATAAAGCTAGAAGGGTAGATGGCCTTAAATAGAGGTTCAAACCCCCATTGTAAATCTGAACACCTTGATTCTATAAAAATAGATTAAGGACATGACATAGCATGGTATTGGCCACTGTTATCAGGGCATCATAGGTCCATCATATATTAGACAATTTTGTATCATGCAACTTATGTTTTATATTAGATGCAAAATGCTCTACAACTCTCCTCAATATAGGCTCAACCCCGCTCTAACAAGTAAATCTAGAGGAAAAGTTGTCTAAGGTATGGCCTTCATTACTTGTAGGCCATAAACCTTAAGATAGTAATGTACATTAACACTTTTCTTTTCCAAGTATTTCATGATTTACTATTCAGATATTAGGTTCCACTTTGATGATCATACCACTCTTAAAGGTCAAAAGCTAACCTATTTAAATTATTGACACTAACATAAAAATTTACATCTTCATTTTCACGCATTTATTTGTTATCATACCAAAACTACAAGACTTACCACTTTAATGACCAAATCCAACCATTATAAAAGGCTAACCTATTTCAACCACTGAATACTAACACCAAGGTTGACAACTTCATATTGAAATGATTGTTTGTAAATCATATGATGAATGAATTGAAGTGTAATCAAAGCATACGAGAACTACATGACTGGGATTAAGATATGCATTCTAGATTTACTTAATTGGTCCATTTCCACACGAATGAAGTGTTGAAAAACAGATTTTAGGTTCCAATTACAATTATAATTCATACATTTGAGGATTGTTTGGGCTCTGAGGATCTATAACAAAAAAGACAAATGGATTGAAACATTATACAAGAACAATAATATCCAAATTTCTTCCCTGTACTAGTATAACCCAAACCTGATATGACAATTTTTCACATTGACAATCCCTCCAAGTTTATTTATTGTAGTCTAATGCCGTAAAATTTTAAACAACTTGTAAGTATAGTACTTGTATCTCTTGGGCATGTCCAGGCTTAATGTGGTATTTTAAAAGATTACGGTGACTAGAACAGGCAAGGAGTTCATGTATTATTGGTTTACCATAAATTCGATGGAAGGAGGGTTCTAACTTTGAAGGGTACATTAGAATAACTTGCAGAAGTAAAGAGCCAAACTTAGGAGAAACACTATACCACTGCAGACAGATTTTGGGAAGGGATGCAACTGGCACGGACACAAATAGGCTTCCAGCCTCTTTATGTTATTTCTGGGGCCACAAGCAAAAACTCTTGGCAAGCTGCAAAGAAAATCGGTCTTCAACAATGAATCCTTGTTCAAAATCGCAATGCACATAAATTATAACTGCACGCCACATGAGAAAACATTGATTGTTATCGATATATGATTCCATGGTTCGATGCAAAAGTTTTGAACTTAGGTTAAGAATGAGAATAATTCATGACTATTCAAACTGGAAGCCTTGATAACCATATAAGTTTATACATTTAATGTCAAAGAGGAAATGGCTAGATGTGAACCTGACTAATGGCCTCCCACAGAGAAGTATTGAAGAAAGTAGTAGTGAGTCTAACTTGACGAAAACTCGTAGCTCCAGGAACAGGGCCTCCAGAGAAGGTTTTGGGACCTACATGAGACCTAGATTAGAAATCCTGCGCCTAGGTATGAGACTGGCCTCAATAATTAGCTATTGTACCTTCTTCCTGCAGACTGAGATGCCCATTGACATCTCTTACTCGTTTCCAATGGTCCACAAGGTGATAGTTAAGGGAAATTAGCTGCGCTACTAGTATCATAGGGAAAGGGGCTGGCTGGATGAACTGTGGATCCCCATTAAGAATTACAAATAAAAAAAAACAAAGTCTTATGTCTATAACATTTTACCCTAAACCTGAAGCTGAACTGAAGCTGAACTGTTTTTTTTCAGCACGAAAAAAGCTATATTTTTATTATAATTTCATATTGAGAAAATGTGTATAGCAAAAAGATTGTATGGAGATCACATGCTATAGCTGTATTTTGAAAATCAAGCCAATAACGATGGGAAGATCAAAATATGCCAAGACTACAGATCTACATCAGATTGGACATAAAGTTCCGCATCAGGCTGCTATCAGACAAGAAGGCAGGATATTGAAAAAAGTCATCAAAAAGGAAAATCTAATGTAATGTCTCCCCAATTGTAATAGTATTTCATAAGCAATATACCATTCATCTATTCACATGCCATTCAAATGAGAATTGAATAATGTCTGCTCTTTTTCCAACTATACACTATCAGCCTCCATGTTTGCATATGTCCATCAAACTTCTGATAAATGAGTTATGCATCGCTTTATGCTGCAAAGAGAGGCATACATGTACCTGGGAATAATGTAGGCAATAACTAATTAAGTCAGTAAAGTTCTAAAATTCTGGTAAGTGATGGCGAGACTCATTGTTCTGCTTGTCATCAAGCCAAACATTATTGTTCATAATAGACCAATTCATTCTATCGGATTGAGACTGTTGCTGAGATAAATGTTCTTGTTAAAAAAATTCATGCACTTCATCGGTGCTTGTAGATTTTTGGATCCTGGCTGTTTTGTAGGAACAAAAATTACCTTGTGGAACAAGTATAAGAAGTTGAGTTGATGACAGTTTTGGTTCTGAATTTTCGCCCTGTTGAACAGAATATAATGCCACACCAACATGAAAAATTTAAAATCAAAGGAAGATTGAAAGTCAACTTTAGAATCGTTTAATATGATTGATCGTTAAAACAAACACAATAAAAATATAATCCACATCAAAATTATCATGTTGTTTAATTAGGGTTAGATCACAACACTTACTCCTTGTATATAAATATTAACAGAACTGGCATGAATCGCTTTTTCCTTTCTCCAATCTGTCCTTTTAGAGTTTTGGCCTGAAAGTGACATGGAGAAGATCAAAACCATAAAACATATACTTATGGTTAATTCATAATAAGATGGGCATACAGGACATGCACAAGAACATTGGGTATTCTCATTAGACAATGCCCAAAAGTAGATTTCAAAGAAAAACAAATACCATGGCAGAGGTTTCTGGTGAGATTTTCTTTCTCATGTAGACCTCTCCCAAAAGGTGGTTGTCCCCATACTTTCCTTTCGATTTGTACATTAGAATAATCGATTTGTACATTAGAACAATGACTCTTGTAATTAGTAGTAAGCAGTTTAGGGAACATATTATTTTTGTCAAATTACAAGATCTCAAATGCATAGATTGACCAAGTTAGAGAAGCAAGTCCAACAGTTAGAACAAGAAGATCATCTTAGATGTCTTGCTGCTCTAACTGTTAGGCTTACTGTTATCAGAATATGACAGAGTTATAGTTATATGTGTGATAAATTGCACCCTAATTTATCTCCCAACTACATACCACAAAAGTAGGTTAGCACATCTAGATAAACAACCCTTTGCGTAGCCCTGTCCATGTCATACACGAAGATACTACCCTTCATAACATAGGTTGTGCCATCTTCAAAAGAGTTAAGATACATTTGTCACCCTGAATTTCAAAAGTCTATTTTCTAGACACTAAGCAAAATCAAGCAGTGAGGAATATATTTGAAAAAATGTTTATGAAATTGCATATAAATGCAATTCTTTTTTCTGGTACCTTCCATGGCTATGAAAATGTGCTTCTTCTGCATTGTGAAGCACACCACCCAAGGATTCGATGCCAAAACCATCCAAAAAATCAAGTGAAGTAGAAGAGGAATTTGTCAACAAGAAGAGGCTATAAATTAGAAATGTCTTCTAAATTCCTCGAGTCAGAAATAGCCCTAATTGTAAATGTGCTTCTTCTGTATTGTGAAGCACAACACCCAAGGAATCAATGCCAGATCCATCCAAAAAATCAAGTGAAGGAGGAGGAATCTGTCAACAAGAAGAGCCTATAAATTAGAAATGTCTTCTAAATGCTTCAAGTCAGAAATAGCCCTAGTTATATACACTTTTGAGTTATAGATATCAATTTTCTAATATATGATTGACATGCTTCAAGGTCCAGCCAGGAAAAGAGACTGAAAACAGGAGAAAAGCAGATAACATATTTCACAACTTAGAACTGAGAATAAATTGAACAGAGAGGAAAAGCATAAAATATAAAGGCTTGTGGAATCCCAACGTAGGGAGACCCGAATTTCTTCCTTAAATGACCCGGAAATATTCGAGTCAAGAACCACAAATGCATCTTCCTTCTCATAGATTTTGTGTGTATTCCAATAAACAATATCAATTTTCTCCCCAAACTCTGGTTCAATGGCTCGTTTGCCAGTTATGAGCTCCAGCAAAACCATAGCAAAACTATAAACATCACTTTTTTTCTGTGATCTTCAAGGAGTATGCATGTTCTGCCAGAAAAATAGATAAACAAGGTACAATTCAGGGTTCATCCATTTGCAAAAGATATTAATAAAATTAATACCTCAATAATGTTAAATATCAAGGACTGTAAAACTTGTTACAAAAACACACTACTTAAAAGCAGAGAACCTTGTGTGTGAAACATGAAGGAAAAAAATGGAACTCATAGGTTGGGAAAAAGAGAGGGTAAACTTACCAGGAGCAATGTAACCATGAGTTCCTATAAAAATTGTTGAATCCCCTCCTCTGTTACAAGCTTGAAGAACTTTTGCAACAACAAAATCAGCAATCTTGGCCCCATAAAATTGATCCAACGAGATATTGGTAGACTTGACATCTCTATGAATAATTGCAGGGGAGCAATCATGGTGAAAATAAGATAATCTATGAGCTTTCCCTAATGCAATCTTGCGTCGTGTTGGCCAATCCAAATTATTATTGCTATGCAAAGCTTCAATTAGGTTCTGATTAGGCATGTATTCATAGACCAACACATTAGAATGCCTGTTGGATATATAACAATAAAGATTCACTATGTTTCTCTGGAAAATGGTTCCCAAAGTTTCATCTTCTGCCTTGGCCAAACAATGGTCATACTCTCTCTGTAAACGTTGCCCACTTCGTTATTCTTCTTCTTATGTTTGTCCATACTGATACCATCTATATCCATTATGGATGTCGTCCAAAGGTGCTTCACTACCACTGTTTCATTGTTGGGTAGGACAACGTGATAAACCTTGTTGGATGCCCTGCTTCCAATTGCTTTGTCATTCAGTAATAAAACCACGGAAATATCTTCTGCATTGAAGCTCAAGTTATGAAAAGCTGTGATTTTCCATGATGAGTTTTCCTTTTTCTCCAGCCTATCTGCTTGGTGACGAACATACATTTGGAAAAATACAAGTTCAACGACAATATTAATATTGCTGCACATGCAATGAAACCAAATACTAATTTCATTCTCTGCGATTCCTTCTGAGAGTAAGAAGAAACCGAGAAAACTCCAATTGTTTCATCCCTACTAAAATTTTAGCTCAAAGCCCTGGATTTCCGGAAAGCTTCTCGTGCTTTTGCCGCTGATAAGTGACTTGGGAACAAGATCGCTTAAGTGATTGTTGGAGAAATCAATAGAGCTCAGGGTCAATGCACTGAGACTGCTGGGAATCGATCTAAAAAGCTCATCATTTGAAAGATTCAAAGAATTCAAAACTTCAATATATCCCAAAGTGTCTGGAATTCCTCCATTTAGTCAGTTTCTCGCAAGATTTGTATTGGATAGAGATTTTTAGGAATCGATTTCGTCTGGAATGGATCCCTCGAACATATTTTCTTGCAAATATAAAGAATTCAACTAACTCCAACTCCCCGTTTCCTTGGGCAATTGACCCGTAAACTTATTGTTATATCCTTCAATCTTAACCGATTGTCATGCAAAGCCAATCTCTGGCACCAAATTCCCAGAGACTTGGTTGTTGTGATCGCTAACTGCGATAGGTTCTTTGCATTTCTGATCTTGGGACTGATTTCGCCGACAAAATTGTTGAAGCTCAGATCAACAATACTGACATTAGGCAGACACTAAATTCCCGCAGGCACCCTTCCACTGAGACTGTTGTTATTGAATCTGAAGCATATCAAGCTTTGTCAGGCTC
Organism: Pinus taeda; assembly: GCA_000404065.3. Classification (NCBI taxonomy): domain Eukaryota; kingdom Viridiplantae; phylum Streptophyta; class Pinopsida; order Pinales; family Pinaceae; genus Pinus; species Pinus taeda. The sequence goes on along the minus strand of APFE030149750.1, from coordinate 218,782 downwards.
CATACGAGAGAGGCAATCCTCCATTGAAATGGTTTTCAAGAACAAGAAAGTATTGTAGGTTTCCACCTCTGTAGATGTCTTCAGGCAGAGAGCCACTGAGCCGATTTTGTGACGCGTCCAACATGTTGAATTTGGACAGGCTGTTGTGCGTATGCGGTAATTAATTGGACTGTAAGATCATTCTCATAGATCGACAAGCCTTCCAGAAGCGGTAATTCCCCAATGCTCTTGGGATTTTGGCCTGAAATATTATTGTTCTGGAGCTCTTGTCGAATGTTGCCAGTAAGATTGTTGCTGGACAATCCTCACCACGGCGTGTGCCAAGCCAACAGCTTGCAGACAGGGCATTAGATTAATCCACTAACGATCGATAAAGAACTTGATTTGGGGCATCTCTATTTTTTGTTGCCCATGCCCAGGCTATACATGGCCTCACTCGCATTGAAGGCCAATTTCTTCATGAAAGTTGCAATCAGACATAACTTCGGTGCTAGAATACCCCCTGTTTGAAGATCTCACGCATCCACCTAGATTTGGGGCATCTCTATTTTTTGTTGCTCATGCCCAAGGCCTCACTCGCATTGAAGGCCAATTCCTTCATGAAAGTTGCAACCAGACAGAACTATGGCGCTAGAATACTCCCCTGTTTGAAGACCTCACGCGTCCCCTCTCGTCAAAAATCACCAAAGGATGTCTTCTTATTGGAGGAGGGTAAACAAACTAGTAGGGAGTAGGAGGAGGAGTTGGCGGTGTCGAAGCTGAATTTGGAGGATAATCCAGAGTTGTCAATGGCGATTACGTAGTTGAGATTTGATACATGCGAATATTGGTCCAAAAAGAAACTACGGGACCGATCGTGGGACGAAGCAGCGCACGATGAAGGCGTTGCTCACGGTGCATGTGTGTGAGGAGGCGGCACATGTCAAATTCGAATTATTAAAGATATAATTCTAATTTAAATAAACAAAAAATATTCACGTAAAAACAAGATTAAAAAAAAACTCATATAACAAGATATTGAAAATAAAAAGAGTCTGTAAGTCCTAATATAATTGGATATATAAATCAGTGAACTAAAGGAAAATATGTTAGTCCTGCCAAAATACTAGCTATAATAGAGTACACACGAGACCTATTTATTTTGGATAACATGCAAAAAGATCAGACAAAACATAAGTTGAAAATAACCAAAATGTTTGAAAATAACCAAAATGACAAAATATTTATTATGCACAAGGTAACAATAATTATAATCTTGAACACCCTAAGATAGTAAATGAGTTGAAATAAAATTCAAAGGAAAATAAGAACTAATTACACACACTCAAGAATTTCGTAATGGTTAACACATGTCATAATTTCATTTAATTATGATGATGATAATTATATATTCCACAACATGGCACGCTATATTTTCTACCACCATTGGGTGCTTTACAACACGAGGTGTTTTACAAAAAAAAATTAAATATTATAATATATATTATGTTAAATTTAAAAATAATAAAAATAACAAGTTTATTTATTTAATTTGTTGTATTGTAATTTTTTTTGTAATAAAAATTATTAAGCAATTTTCCAAAAAATCATAATTTATTTATCTATTAAAATAATTTAAATAATAATAATTCATGGTTATAACAATGATATTTCAAAATTTATGTTTGTATTGAGCAATTCAATTAGCAAGCATCATGAAAATGAAGTTCAAATTTTTTCAACTTATATACAAAGACATTCGAGGTTCAAATCCTTTCAACTTACCAGTGTAAATAAAGTGTTGTGTATGAAAGACATTCCACGTTCAAACCCTCTCAACTTAAAGTATTATGTATGTGTTATGTATGAAGACATTCCATGTTCAAATCCTCTCAACTTAAAGTGTTATGTAGGAAGACATTCCACATTTAAATCCTCTCAACTTGCGGTTGTCTACAAAAGCAACTATGTTTAAATCCTCTCAACTTAAAGTGTTATGTATGAAGGTTGTCTACAGAAGCAACTATGTTTAAATCCTCTCAACTTAAAGTGTTATGTATGAAGACATTCCAAGTTCAAATCCTCTCAACTTAAGTGAATACAACAAACCCTAAAAAAAAAATAGATATCAATTTAATGAACCCAACTCAAAGAATGAAATCCTCTCAACTTAAGTGAATACAACAAACTCTAAAAAAAAAAATAGATATCAATTTAATGAACTCAACTCAAAGAATGAAACAACTGCCTACAGAAACAACTATGTGTTGCAACAAACCCTAAAAAAACAAAAAATAGATATCAATTTAATGAACCTAACTCAAAGCAAGAAGCAACTATGCCTACAGAAGCAACTAGCAACTATGTGTCACGTGAATACAACAAACTCTAAAAAAACAAAAAATGAACTTAACTCAAAGCAAGAAGCAACTATGCCTACAGAAGCAACTAGCAACTATGTGTCACGTGAATACAACAAACTCTAAAAAAACAAAAAATGAACTTAACTCAAAGCAAGAAGCAACTATGCCTACAGAAGCAACTAGCAACTATGTGTCACGTGAATACAACAAACTCTAAAAAAACAAAAAATAGATATCAATTTCATGAACCCAACTCAAAGAAAGGAACAACTATGTGCCACCCAAGTACCACAAACTCCTTAAAAAAACAGAAAATAAATATCAACTTAATGAAAACAACTCAAAGAAACATCCTGGAAAGTCTTGGTTACCGGGTGCAAGATGAAAACAACTCAAAGAAACATCCTGGAAAGTCTTGGTTACCGGGTGCAAGCCTAGGAAGTGATGATTGACGCTATGTGATTCATTTTACTAGTTTCAATCCCACTTGTTCACCTCCCGGAAGTGATGATTGACGCTATGTGATTCATTTCACTAGTTTCAATCCCACTTCTTCACCCGCATCACCCAATGGAATGAGTGCTAAATGGACTATTCAAAAATCATGAGAAATTAGTTACTTACGACTACCTCTCACAGAAATGATCATAGATGAATGACTTACTTCAGGCAGTTGAATCCCAAAATAATATCTAATATAATACAATGAGAAAACCCAATACTAAATTTTACTTTGGTTTAATTATTTATTATTAAATAACTTTTACCTGTATATATATCCTAGAATTGGTTCTAATTCAATGTAGCAAAACAATAACATAAGTCTAACCAACTCTTCTATATTTTTTCAACTTACACTTCTATAAGCCCAAAGGATAAAAAAATTTAACAAAGTTGTGTATTTTATAAGAAACCATCAAAAATATAAATAGAAAAATATTAAAATACTTACACGAGAAATAAAATACAGAAAAAAACAAAACTCAAAAAGAGTAACAAACTGCCCACTCCTTTGAAATACCAGAAAAAAATTAATAATAAGTTACTATAATAAATATTATATAGCTTCACAACAATACCATACTTGGACTTCAAAATTATATTTAAAAGATTTAAGCCTGAAATTGTTGCTTACTATATGCCTTTCCCTTCCGCAGATTAACAGAACCGAAAAAATCATTCCACAAATCGATAAGCAGCATAACTATCCACAACATTAACAAAAAGCCAAACCGTGACAAGGTGAATAAAGCACGTATAACTTCAAACCTAGCGTTCGCTTGACTCCCAGAATCAGCAGAAAATGCGAAGATCGAGAACTACGGAAAACTACAGCCTTATAATTATTATTGAAAAAATATTTAAATAAGGAAAAACATGCCCACCTCCAAGGTGCTCCCGCTTCAAAGTTACCCAGCCTTCATAATGCCGATAACCCTTTTGATTTCAGGATTTGCTGCCTCAGCCAACACCAGTATTCTATTCATATTCTCACATTCAGATATCCAGAACGTCTGCAATGATATCAATGTTTCCAGATCTGGCAGCTCCTCAACTGAATAACACCCTTTCAAGTACAGATCTTTAAGCTTTGCAAGGCCAGGAAGCCCCGTTACTTTTTTTAATGCACTACAATAAGACAACCGCAGACTCTTTAGTGACGTCGGCAATGCTCCAACCTCCACAAGATTCTTACAATTTGTGAGATCAAGCCGTTCAAGGGCTGGGCAAACACCTTCACCAAATGATATTTCACTTATTCTCGCCCTCTTCAGATATAATTCTCTAAGTCGAAGCATGCACTTGTCAACACAAAGATCCGACAATCTGCTGCGTTGAACCTTTTCCACACTGGCAAATGGCACTACTACACTAATCGGACATTCAAATAAAAACAAATATTCAAGATTGTTCAGCTCTGCCAGACCTGGCAGCTCCTTTATTGTTTTGCACTTTCCCATGTTCAGACGTTTAAGCTTTGCAAGGCCACGGAGCGCCGTTATTTTCTTTAATGCACAACAGCCACTCAAGTCTAGTGATGTAAGTGTTGTCGGCAATGCTCCAACCTCCACTAGATCAGCACAATCACTGAGATTGAGATATTTAAGGACTGGACAGACACCTTCACCAAATGATATTTCAGTGATTCTCGTCCTGGATAGGTCTAAGTGAATGAGTCTAAACATGCAGTTGTCGATAGAAGAGTCCAACAATCTGAGACCTCCTTGGACATTTTGCACACTGCCAAATGGCACTTCACGAATCGGGGAAGAAAGTATTGACAAGTGTGTCAACTGTTTCAACTCGCCAACCCAGTCGGGAAAATATTTCAATTTTCCCAAGCAGATTGACAATCTCTTTAAGATCGTGAGATTACCAAATGAATGCGGCAAGGTTTCCAAGGCAATTCTTTTAACTCTGTACCTTCCAAAAATAGTTCTTCCAGGGATAGCTGATGTGTGACTTGGGGAGGCAGTACTTCAATTCTGGGACACCCGGAAAGGTTCAACGTTTCAAGCGTGCTAATATTCCCTAGTGTTTCGCCAGAGAGGGTCAGGTTGGAGCAGTTGGTCAGATCGAGATGTTTGAGTCGAACCAAGTTCCTGAAGGAGTCTGGCAGCACCCTCAACTTCACACACCACGTCAGTTTAACATGTTGGAGCTTTGTTAAATTTCCAAAGGAAGGTGGCAGCATTTGCAAATCCTTGCACGAAGACAAGTCAATATGTTGGAGATTTGTGAAGTTCCCCAAAGAGTCTGGCAACGACTTCATACCTGCCGTGAGTCTCAAGTGTTTCAATGAGCCGAGATGAAAGAACTCTTCCGGCAATGTTCCTTTGAAGTTGTGCAGTTCAATCTCTTCAAGGTATGTCAACTACCCTATGGACTTTGGTAACTGCAAAAGGTCAACGTGAATATTCAACTCCCTCAACTCGAGTGGTGCCTGCATTACACGATGACAATTTTAATATGCTTATTTAGAAACTATACCACTATTTCCTAGGACCAGATATTTCATAAAATGTTTAAAAAACACACACGCACTATAGATGTACCTCACTTTCAGTGTTCCACAAAGTTCCCAAGGTCGGGCTCGGTTCTGGCGGGTCGCAGTCCCGCCGGAGCAAGGTTCCCAGTTCTACGACTTCTCAGACTCTTAGATTCTTTAATTGAATCCTCGAAGATAGAGAGGACACCGAATCCTTTATTGAAATGCACGACGCTAGGGGGTCGTCATATATCTCACAGCGGAGCCATAAAAGTTCTGTATCTGTGTGTCTCATAACCTGAATAAACTTTCAAGGCAATTATCTGGAGCTCTCAGTAGTTGCAACCTGCTCATATTGACGATACGATTGGTAAACTCCGCATGACTTTCAAAGGATCCCCCGGATTTATGTTGAACCATGCTAATTCCTCGCACCTAAATTGTTACAGGAAAGTGGTCGGAAACAAGATTGCATTTTTGCAAATTTCAAGAAATCACAACTTAAAAACACAATTCTCTAAACGTAGATTTGAGAACACAATCTAGACAGCTTCGAACACTCACCGTGGATTGAGTAGGCACATTACGAAAAGGGTTGCCATTTGAGCGCCAAAGACGACGTGGACATTCAAGAGGTTCTTTCTCGCCAAATCTCTACCTAGATCTCTGAAGTGATCATGCATTATTATACAGTTGTCACTGTCCAGTGTTACAAGACACTTGCTCTCTAAAGTCCTAAGACCCAGCGATCCTTCCAGATCTGTTCCATACTCTTATGGCTGTATCATTTTTTATTCCTATAAGAAAACAGGCAATATCTAAGAATATCTCTTTCTCATCTTCCTCACGACTCTCGTAGCTAATTCTAAGCCTATTTTTTATATCAGCCGGAAGTACATTGCACAGTTTAGCAGTTGTCTATAATGAGACTTTTTGAAAGCCTTTCCGGTGGGTTTTTCCGGTCAAAATCCAGCAGCAATTTGTTGGAATCGCAAGTTTGATAGCTAGTTTCTGCACAATCAAAGCGTCCCAGGGGTTTTACAGGGTGCTGAATCCAAATATGCAGTTAAAAAACCATTTTAACTGCAACAAATCAATATTTAACCTCAATTTCTTCCGCCGGATTCCGTCACCGGAATCTCCAAAAAGTCGCATTATAGACAACTCCCGCAGTTTATGCAATTGAGCTTCCCAATACTCTACGTCAGGCCTTCCCATGTAAAGTAGTGCCCCAATCACTATGAGAGACAAGGGCAATCCCTGGCACGCATTTAAAAACTCTTCAACCAATTCTTCATAATCCGTAGCAGGATAAGGCTTGTAAGGACCTGCGGTCCGTGTGACTCCACCATACGAAGGATTTGTGCGAAATGCAAAGTAAATGAACCTTGGACGAGTTTATAAGGTGTTGGGCAAGTTGCGCCGGCGGTCCCACGAGTTGGGCATACCGACCCTCCTCCTGGATGAAGAACACTTTGTAAGGAAGTTGGCTTGGGCGTAGGTCGGTCGGGTGACATAACCAACGACCCACCCATATATATTGGTGTGCATTTGTGGAGGCAAATGCATCATTCGATCATCATGAGTTCGATTGAAGATTTCTGTGGTGCGTGGATGAGCCCGCACGATGGGCAGAACTCGGGTGAAAAACTCGTGTAGAAAAGTCGGGTGAGAAACTCAGGTAAGAAACTCGGGCGAAAAACTTGCGCAAGAAACTTGTGCAGAGAACTTGGGCGAGGTCATCGGACAAGAAACTCAGGGGAGGTCGTTCGGGGGAACCGGGTGAGGTCGTTTGGGCGCACCGGGTGAGGTCGTCGGGCGACCCGAGTGAAGTCATTCGGGTGAGCCGGGTGAGGTCGTTTGGGTGACCCGGGTGAAGTCGTGTGGCGACCTGGGTGAGGTCGTTCGAGCGGATTGGGTGAAGTCGTGTGGCGACCCGGGTGAAGTCGTGTCGCAATTCGGGTGAAGTTGTACCGATGAACGAGTTTGGGTGAACGGGTGGACGTATAAACGGGCGGCAAAGTGAGGGCGCGCCATGCATGACGAAACGAAGAATCATGCAAACGAGCGACTTGGGTAGGGCACGCCATGCACGCGAAATGGTGGAAACGATGAAGTGATGGAGTTGTGAACAGAGGTTTGACTCGTGCAGAGGCGCCCGTGTGTGGCGACTTGGTTACGATGAAGCGCGCCCAAATTGGGCAAACAACACAATCGTGCGATGAGGTGAACGAAGGGTTGGTGAGTCATGTGGCGATCGTGTGGAGGTGCCGACGAGCTAAGCAACCGAGTTTGCCGAAGTTGGAAATTTAGCTAAGTGTAAATTTGGGGTTTCCCAATATTTAACTTGTACTTATAAAATAAAATTATATATATTGATTCGGGTAGACTCATATTGCAGAGAGTTGCCCCTCCCTTTATACTGTTGTGCATTTCTATTGTATAACGTTGTTTATATGAATGTTATGGACTTTCATTGTATAAAGGACAAAGATAATACTTGGTAATGAAAAATAAACTAAGTATTGAATGTTCCTTTATACTGTTGTGCATTTCTATTGTATAACGTTGTTTATGTGAATGTTATGGACTTTCATTGTATAAAGGACAAAGATAATACTTGGTAATGAAAAATAAACTAAGTATTGAATGTTAGACATAGTCTACAATCGTAAGTATTAGTGAAAAGAAAACAGTTGGTAATGCCGCACCTCGCTATAGTGTGATTGGAAGAGTACCGCCAGTGTAGGGGTGTGACAAGTGGTATTAGAGCTAGTGCCGGGGAGCTGATGCTGGTGTGGAAGCGTTGAAGCTGGTACACACCTACACTTCGTTACAGGGGGTATCAGAGTTGATGATCAGGAAGCTGATCGGGTTGAAGATGAAGTGTTGATCCCACTACACTATCATGACAGGTGGTATCAGAGTTGGTGAACTGAATCAAGGAGTTGATTCTACGAAGACCGAAGACTTGAAAGGAAGTTCAAGTTTTGCAGGTGACAGGTGGAATATCAAAGTGATTCAGGTGAATGGTGAAACAGGTTTAGCAGAGGTGAAGCTTAGTGCTTGGGCCAAGCTGAATGACAAGGCATGGAAAGTTTGGAAGAATGCAAAGGGAAGCTCTTACTTACCTTATACAAGCTGAAGTGGTTGAAAGAAGAGAATCCCCAGATTCGAGATAAACTTGAAGTCTTAGAAAGGAATGTTGAAGACGAACTTCTTCAACTTGGTTGGACAATACAGCAGGATGAAATTGCAGATTATGCTAATAAGGAAGAGGAAGCCATGATGATTGAGGATGTTGCAGATGTGACAATGATGGAGGATGAACTTGAGATTGATCAAGTTGGACCAGGATCGTGCAGTTTGCATACATGGAGGGATGGGGATACTCACATGGAGGAGCTTGATGATGATGATGATGTAAGTACTATTGATATTTGTGTTTCACTTGAGCATTTGGGAGATGAACCATATGCAAGGAAGGGTAAAGTCAGTTTGCCGATGCAGGGGAGCATCTTACCATGGATGTCTATGATGAGACCTTGTATGGAGAAGCAAGGATTGTTGACTGTTGCAGGACTTGTTGGGGTTTTTTGTGACCTTATGGTAGAAGGTACAAGGGCCCGTGACAAGGGAAGAACATGATGATTGTTGTGGAGGAATGGGTCATGCTTTAGCCACATGGAGAATTGGCTAAGTGCCCAGCATGACTCATGGACAGATTAGAGGGCACACACTTAGATATGATGATGCTTGGGTGGACTTCTCATGGCCGAGACCAAGATATAGCCTTGGTGGAACCTTCAGTGGGGGAGCTATGATGGAAGGGACTCGTGATGATGATGATATGGTCGGGTGACCAAGTTCACTAGACCGAAGATTGCAGACTTGGATGAGGATGACTGATTGTTGTGATGGGTCTACTTGGTCAGACTACATGGGCAACTTAGTCATGGACATCAGGTTGGAGACATGGAGCATGGCAGTCTCATGCAAGGACATTGTGCAGGAGCACTTGTAGAGGTGTCATTTATGGGCATCCAATGAGTGCCGAGGCAGGGATGTTATGCAAGTGGATTTGCTGGTGTGACATGGAAATGTTTTATTTATGAGCCGATGGAGAGGTTGCGCACTCTTGTACAACAAGGCCATGGACTTGGATGGAGTTGTGAGCAGAATATGGAGCATTCCTACTACATGGAGAGCTGAGGCATCTTGCAGAGACCTTTGGGCTGAGACTTGTATGCTTGCTAGATGTTGGTTGGAGATGACTCATGGAGCTCATGATGACATGAGGTTGTGACTTTTAGGGACTTCATATATGGTGGACTTGGAGGATTTGATGTATTAAAGAGCTAAGGTCAGGGACTTTGATGCAGAATGGGATGCATACTTTCGAGTACATGTATGGGTGTGGCTTGGAAGAGTGACTTGATGTGGAGGATCGATATGAGACACTTTGGAGTGATGGAGTTACAACGTTGATGATGCCTTGGTGGCAACACTTGGGCATGGGTTGAGCCAAGACTTAACCACCTTTGACACATGGGAGCTGATTGATCTATGATCATGGGCAGCACATGGGAGATGAGACAAGTGCATACTTGTTTCTATGGCAGACTTGAGGGATGACACATACGGATGAGATGGAGGTTGCTTCATGGACTTGGATGTGACACATTGAGAGTCGGAGTTTGATGAGATGATCTCTTCACTTTGAGGAGATGGATGTTTTGCAGATGGATGATGATGTTGGGATAGATGTTGTTGATTTCATGCAGCACATTGACACCAAACATCATGGACAACATGTTGTAGATGAGATGAGGACTACTTCATGGACCTGAGCATGGCTTACACTTGTATGGAGATGGATTCTTGATCGAGTTGAGGATGTGACATGATGTTCTGAGAAACGGCTGATGATGGCATGAGGATGTGCATTCTCATGGGTTGAGCGTGACAGTTGGATTAGCTACCCAAATGGTTCAAACATGGGGGAGCTCAGTGTACAGATGTGTGTTAGCATTGGGTCGGCATGATGAAACAACAGAGATGTGTTAGCATTTGTTGGAGTATCATGGCAGCAGTTCACACGATGACGATACATGATGAGGTCGGCACGATATGTTCCAGAGAGTAGGTAGCTTGAGATGGAGGGACTAGCCTTCCACGATGAGGAACAACATGTGGAGGTTGTGACAGGGTGGTTGACGGTCATGGATTGAGATGATTTCCGATATATGACGTACCGATGGGGTGTATGCCTTGGTATGGTGATCTTGGTGACAGATGGTTGTCGGGATGAGATATTGTCGAGAACGAAAATGACTTCAAGTGGGGGAGGATGTAAGGACATGCGGTCCGTGCGACGGGCAAGGCGACTCCACCGTGCGAAGGATTTGTGAGAAATGTGAAGTAAATGAACCTTGAACGAGTTTATAAGGTGTTGGGCAAGTTGAGGGGGCGGCCCCATGAGTTGGGCGGGTCGACCCTCCTCCTGGGCCAACAACACATTGTAAATGAGTCGGCTTGGGCGTTGGGCATAGGTCGGTCGGGTGACATAACCAGCCACTCGCCCATATATATTGGCGTGCGTTTGTGGAGGCAAAGGCATCATTCGATCATCACGAGTTCGATTGAAGAGTTCTGTGATGCATGGGTGAGCCCACACGACGGGCAGAACTCGGGTGAAAAACTCGTGCGGAAAAGTCGGGTGAAAAACTTGGGTGAGAAACTCGGGCGAAAAACTCGTGCAAGAAAATCATGCAGAGAACTCGGGCAAGGTCGTTCAGGCAGAACTCGGGCGAGGTCGTCGGGCAGGAAACTCAGGCGAAATCGTTTGGGCGAGCCGGGTGAGGTTGTCGGGCGACCCAGGTGAAGTTGTTCGGGCAAGCCGGATGAGGTCGTTGGGCGACCAAGGTGAAGTCGTTCAGGGGAGCTGGGTGAAGTCGTGTGGTGACCTGGGTGAGGTCGTTTGGGCGAACTGGGTGAAGTCGTGTGGCGACCCGGGTGAAGTCGTGTGGTGACTCAGGTGAAGTTGTTTGGGTGAACGAGTTTGGGTGAACGGGTGGACGTGCGGACGGGCGACCGGGTGAGAGCGTGCCGTGCACGATGAAATGAAGAATCGTGCGGACGAGCGACTTAGGTAGGGCGCGCTGTGCACGATGAAATAGTGAAGTGTTGGAGTTGTGAACAGAGGTGTGACTCGTGCGGAGGCGCCCGTGTGTTGAAACTTGGTTACGACGAGGAACGCTCAAGTTGGACAAACAACACAATCGTGCGACGAGGTGAACGAAAGGTTGGTGAGTCATGCAACGACTGTGTGGAGGCACTGACGAGCTGGGAAACTGAGTTTGTCGAAGTTGGAAATTTAGCTAAGTGTAAATTTGGGGTTTCCCAAGATTTAACTTGTACTTATAAAAGAAGATTATATATATATTGATTCGACAGACTCATATTGCAGGGAGTTGCCCCTCCCTTTATACTGTTGTGCATTTCTATTGTATAATTATGTTTATATGAATGTTATGGGCTTTCATTGTATAAAGGACAAAGATAATACTTGGTAATGAAAAATAAACTAAGTATGGAATGTTAGGTGTAGTCTATAATCGTAAGTATTGGTGAAAAGAAAACGGTTGGTAGTGCCACACCTCGCTATAGTGCGGTTGGAAGAGTACCGCCAGTGTAGGGGCATGAAAAGAGTTGGTGGAAGGCATAGGAGCAAAAGAGCTATTTATAATGTTCAAGATTCAGACCTGTCATCTTGTAAATGGATGATTCTTCTAACCCTCCAAATATTCTAAGAATATCCTTATTGCGAGATGTAAGTAAAATTAAACTACCAAAAGGAAGGGCGTTCTTCACGGGTGAAAACAATGCATCTAATTACTTGACATCATCCACGTCATCCAATATTATGAGAGCTTGAGAACCAGAGAGATGTTTGAACATTGGTATACCTTCATCAATGCTATGTATCGACTGATCTGATCCAGTCAAATTCTTGTAAAGCTTACTCTGCCAGGATGGTAAGAGGTGCCTAGCTGCAACGTCTCTGACGTTAGGCAAAAAACAGGACCGCTTGTAATCTGATCCCTTCGTGTTGAAGAATAATTTTTCCAGTGTGGTTTTCCCCACACCACCAGGACCCACTATCCCCACAAGGTTGGGTCTGTCTCTGTTGTGCAGCTGCTCCAATAACACCGTTGTTTCAAAGTCTAGCAGCGTTTCATCCAATCCAGTTGGATGCTTGGCCACATGCAATGGTATTTTTCTAACCTTTTTCTGCACCTGTCGCGCTACTTGGTTGACGAGCTCGCCTTCATCACTGGTTATTGGCAAAAGAATCAACACAACGTAACTATTTAAAAGTTTGTTTATCAATACAGTTAAGCTAATACAAAGAAGGAGAGAATAGTACTATCCCATTACAGGCATCTAGCTCGAAACCGCTTATATGTGAAACTTCATACAGTGCTTTTCGCCAAGCCGCGAGTTTTTCTTGGGTATATCTTCCCTTTTTTTCAAGATTTAGAAGGGCTTCCACATACACACTATCTCTTCCTAGCCACCAGAGAAATTTTAGGGCTTGAGCATACACTCTAACCCTGCTCGTCGATCGTAGAAACCTGAGGACTTGAGTATTACAATATGTCTCTGCCCATCTGGCGAATAATTGTCAGGCCTTGAGCATACACTCCATTGGTGTCTTTAGGCTTGGTCGTCTATCGTAAATCAGAGGGTTTAACTTTGTAAAATACCAGAATAATAGTGGCACCCGACGTCAACATCGAGACCAACTCGTCCAGACACCATCTTGATTCGGCGTATCCAGGGGAAAAAATAGCCACATGGACGGAAGCAGTTGCGATAGCTCCTTCTATTTGAGGGTCTATCTTTTCTCCGCGTTGCAATTCCGGCTGGTCCAAAAATACTTGCAGTCCATAGGAAAGAAGATGGCGGTGCAGATGGCTTGCGAAAGTCTTTTTAACATCTATCCCGCGATGATTTAAAAAAACATCGTACCTGTAATTGCTATGCGCAGATGCAGAGGTCGAGGCTGAGGCTGAGGCCGAGGCAGAGGCGGGATCTGGTATGAGAGCCATTGTTGAGCAAACGCTAGTGCAGATAAACAGGTAAAATATATTTCCCTCTCGTTGATACACTGTTTGTCTCACCCTTTTTTAAGGAACTCCAACAGTCGAGAGCTATAACAAAGTCGGTAATTGGGTGCTCATAATTTACGAGGAATGTGCAGTGAATGGTAAAGCAAGAGATGTTTCAACGAGTTTCCAACTTTGACCGGAAGTTAAATCATCTCCAACCCCACCTTGGTCAGCCACTTCCAAAAGGATAGTTTTATTCCGTGTCGTTTACAAGAGATTCTGCAATTGAGTGGATGCATTGTCTCCACCTTGGTGCATCGACCACATGCAAAAAGAGTAGTCTATCCCCAGGAATTGTAACCGGTCCGAAAATATTCCGATTCAGATAATGGAGAATAGTGAATGGCGAGATAATCACCTCGACGTGCGGACCCATCCGACATCCAATGACATGTCCTATCTCCGGCAATGTTTGCGTCGACCTCTGTTACGTCTCCATGTCAGTCATGTGCACCATGTTCATGTTAATCATCATGTATCCATCATGGTAGAGGGGGATAATGAAAATTTGAAATTAACTAAAGACTCCATTCTTTGCGAAAATCAAAGGATATTTCGGCTCTCGAGTGGATCATGGCATCCTCTATATGGGTTTTTCATTATTTGCGAGAGAGCGATATGTTTCGTCGATTTTATTCCCGCATTCTTTAAATCTTAGGGTCAGGGAGAAGGAAAATTTTGATCAAGAGATCGATCCTCCCTCTCTTTGTGAGTGAAGTTGTGTAAGGTTTTAACATTTGTATTATGTATTTTGATTTTTTATCCTAAATGTGTGTTTTTTTTCCATGAAAGACAGGTCGGTTTTATAGAAAAAAAATTGTTATTGTATGAAGCCGAAGATACAAACGCTGGAATGTGGATCTCACAAGGCTTCTTCGGGTGTATGATTTTTAATAATCTGTTGTCGCAGATGATTGCATGGCTTTTCTCCTTTCAGTAACGGGCAGAAACAATCAAAGGAGTACAACTGCTTGTAGCATTGTGAGGGTTTCAGTGCAAAACCCCTGAAGCTTAGCAATTTGTTTCTGGCGGTAGAACTTTTGCAACTGAAAATTGCCGGGAGTAATTTTGATCAGTGTTTGGCTTCTCTGGTTTTATATGGAGAATTAGTATAGGGGGACATTTGTGAAAAAAATGCTAGTCCCTTCAAAATATTAAAAAAAATTATTTATGGAATTAATAAAATGGGGACCCATCTACCAGTAATGACATTTAACAATGCTGAAGGAGTGGGATAAACCTGCTATTTCTATAATTGTAAATTGTGATTTTAAACCAATTATCATGCTTTACATTTACTTAAATGATTAATGCAGTTATCAATGAATAGCATTTACAAGCCCAAGTGTTAATTTATTTATTTTTAAATTAACTTTTGTCGAAATTGTTGAAATTAGAGATTTAAATTATTAAATTTATATAATTTAATTTAAACATTTTTTTTAAAGAATTGAGTTTATTTATATATTTAAAAACAATTTAAATAATGGAAAATTAAGAAACTATACAAATGTGTAGACTTTAAAGTTAAATATGTATGACTTTAGAGTTAAATATGTATAAGATTGGTTATGTCAATATATTATATGAAGGTTGATACTTTCCATCCATACATATATATTATATTAATATTTTCTTATTTCTTTTTAAAAATAAATACAAATTATATTTTCTTATTTTCATTCTCATTGCTATTTAAGAAATGATATATATATTATAGTATATATATATATATTTATATATATATATATATATATATATATATTATATATATTTATATTATATATATTATATATTAAATATTTAAACTAGCATGATCATATAAATTAAGTACAATCATCAATCCATATAAGCATCAAAACGCTTAATCATAAAAATTAATTAAATTGTATCTTATTTAAATATATAATTATTATTATTAATAATAAAATTATTATATATTTAAAAATATGTAACAAGATTCTTAACAATAGAGATTCATCCCACTTTATCATGACTATCTTTAATCTATAAATATGGTTTTTTACAATACCATGGGCTAATACCATGGTTCATCAATACAACATGTCAAAAAAACTATAACTCATTTCATATGACACAATTTTTAATTTTTATTGATGCATTCTTTTTATTCCTTTTAAGCAATTGTCCATTCTTTATATTTTCCTTGTGCAACCAAAAGAAAAAGCACTAGAAACCAATTGATTATAGATTCCTAATGGAACAATGAATGATGACTCTTTGATATTAAGTAATGAGAATTTGATATTAAGTAAAATTTTGTATCTAGATCACAACTTGTAGATTAGGTGATCACATTGAAATTTCTTTTGAGGTCAGAAATAACTATAATCTCATCAAGACTATCATATATCATATACTTACTGCTAACTTGCCTACTAGATGTTGGGTATTTGGAGGTACACACTCTCCAAAAGATCAACATGATCATACAAAACTTACAATACAAAGAAAAATTGATGCAACTTCCACTAACTAAGTTCTGTAGTCTTCCTCTGCTACAAAGGTACATTCAAATCTAATTTTATTACATTGCCTACAAATTCCTCATCTCGATTGGAGGAGATATCAAGGGAAAATTATTTAATTTATGTACGTAGATCCTTTAGTTGTCGACGAAGACCATTTGCCTCACCCTCTAATTTCCTCTACTGAGTTTTGTCTTCCATTAGTAATTCCAAAGTTATCAAGACAACAAAAGAGACATGTTTCATTTTGGTATACATAAGTTCTTGGTTTGACTCTAATCTATCCATTTGTTGCTCCAATGATTCCATTATAATACCTTCATAGAAACTTCAAGTATCCCAATTTTCCTCCCATGTAAATTTACTACTAAGTGTTGAATTGTAAGGCGCCCATGAAACACCAAGGGATGGTAAGCCCTTGCTCTTCTCGTCACGTGAAGAAATTAGATTGTTAAGACAAGAACAAAACCACAGCATCAAGGGTTCCTTAAAGTGCTCACACTTCCCAAATTAAAACTTTACACCAACTCACTACCTACAAGACATGCCTAACAAACCTTTCCTTTATTGCTTGAACAACGAAGAAATTTTGATTAACATGAAAAGTTTATGAATTACCTTCCTAACATATGTGAGAGCTAATGCCTAGTTGGTGCTAAGAGCTCCCCACTAGCTTTGAGACTACTATCATAGGATACCATCGATTTTGGAAAGTTAACAACTGAATTATGGACCTCCTTAATATGCTAATGGTCGATAAATCAAGAAGGGTGCATAGATTCTCTTGTCCCAGTATCTTCTCCATATCCCCCAGAGTAATTAAACGTTCTTTACCTCCTCAAGACCACATCAAAGAACTCCACTATAACCACTGTTAATATATGTCATTTCCACAAAGAATACAAAGGATTGCATAGAAGGTTTAATGCTTTCTCCACACAATAAAATATATCCTATCACTTTATCATCAATGGCTCGGAAGCACATGAATAAGGGATATAATGATGGTGAAAAACTAATAACATGCTTCCCCCAAATTTTGTCCATGCTTATCTATTCAAGCCTAATTAAACTGACATTAATACTATTTTATGCATAATGACTTTGGCAGAGGGAGCCACGTTGATTTTTGTGGCCCTCTCCCTTCTCCAAATTTCATTTCTTAATTCAAACAATTTCATAGTTAAGGGATGGTAGAAATTGAGGGGTGGTCATTATGAACAAAGACCCCTTCCTGTTTTACACCTTCATTAGCAAGACAACCTACTTCAACATTATGTGATCTCAGAACATTATAAAAGATGAGCTTTGAAAAGGATGGTTTCAAAGCTTGGATCATTACTATGATACCTCTTAACTTGCACTCTTTTGGTAATGTTCCAGGCATCATGTGTATATACTTAACAAGGAATCACCCATTACATCCAAGTTTTCAATTTTTGTTCCTCTTGTTAGTATTACACCTTGTAGCAACACATATGCTTTGGCGGGGTTATTTGCTAATTGGCCAAGGCCCCAAGAATAGTCTATTTCATTGTTTTTCAAACTTATCGATAATCCCTCCCTCTTAGCCACCCCTAATAGCTATTAATTTTGTTAATAGTCCTTAGAAATTATTTTTATTTGGAGATGTGAATGCCAACATTTTTCATTATTCATATTTTGTATATTTTGTATATGAATACTATTGTTGGGACACATAATTGGAAAGGCAAGATGTTAGTGTATTCACCTTATTGTATGCCTACACTAACAATAAGAATAAGGGAAATACACTAACAAATAAGGTAAGGTTAGTGTATTCCCCTTATTGTTATTGTTAGTGTAGCCATACAATTAGGGGACTAACAATAACAATAAAAGGAATACACTAAGTATTTCTCAGTGTATTCCCTTTATTGTTATTTTAGTGTAGCCATACAATAAGGGGAATACAATCACATCTTGTCTTGCCAATTTTATTTTTTCTTTAAATGTATATAAAATATTTTAATCTTTTTATCCTTAATAATAATATAATAATTAATCATTATTATTAATTTTTATGATTAAGTGTGTTTATTATGGATTGATGACTATGCTTAATTTATATGACCATGCTAGTTTTAATAATAATTATATATTAGAATTTTTTTCATTTCTTAATAACAATTATATATGAGAATGAAGATAAGAAACTATTAAATTGTATTTTTAATTTTTGAAAATGAAATAAGAAAATATTAGAAAATATGTATATAAAGACATAGATAGGAAAGTATCAACCTTCATATAATATATTGCCAAACCCCAACCTTATACATATTTAACTCTAAAGTCTACATTTATATACTTTCTTAATTTTCTATTATCTAAATTGTTTTTTTAAATATATAAATAAATTTGATTCCCAAAAATTTTAAAATACACTTAAATTAGATTATACAAATTTAATTTAAAAATAACTTAAATCACTAATTCTAACAATTTCTAATTTGAACACAATTAATTTAAAAATATATTAATTAATTGAAATCGCCTTACATCGCCTTGTAAATGCTATTAGTATATGGATGCATTAATCGATTAAGTAAATATGGAACATGATAATTAGTCTAAAATCACAGTTTAAAATTATAAAAGTAGCAAGTTTATCCTAAGCTTTCAACATTGTTGGATGCCAATACTTGTGGATAATAAATTGTGCATAAATAATATCATTCTGAAAATTAATGAAATAAATTAAAAAAAAATAAATAACACAATTATGATTATATCATTTTCTATTATGAAAATAAACCTATGCAATTTAAATATTTAAAAACTTAATAATAATACAATTATGATTACATGTGACACTCTTTAACTTGCGCTAATGAGAAGTGCATGCTATCTATTATTTTGTTTAAATAATAAGATGACTTGCTAGCAGCAGAGTAAGTAAAATTGATACTCTATAATAGTGAATGAAGTTTAGCATTGGATTCGGAATACATGGCAATCTCACTCAAATAAAATATATCACTTCCAAAATTTTGTGTAAATTTATTGCTTAAATATGGTTATAATTTTTTTTATAAATTATTATTTTAATTTTATATTAACTATTTTTATAAGAAATAATGCATATATAAAGAGAGGTTTTTTTTTTCTCAGTAAAGACTAATTCTATTAAGAGGACGTATGGTATAATAAGAAGTTACAATCAAGAGAAACAAGAACACAGGCAGCCGAAAAGGATAGGCTATCCACCTCGGCCCCTAAAAGAAAATGAGAAGAGAGCAGTGCTGGGCAAGAAGAAACAAGAAGAACAGAGGAGCAAAGCAGAACAAAAAATTCTACCCAACATGTGTAGAATCAATTATTCGACATTTTTTCCCTTTCTTTTTACCAACTTTGACCCAGCCAAGAGGACACTGCTGAGCTGGCATGATTTGCAAACTGAGCTGGGTTGACGTAGAGGTCTCCTTGTCTGAATCCGAGGTGGAGGGTTCAAGATTCCTTTTCTGTGAGATTGGAGGGATAGACGAATCTATAGGACCAGTCGAGGGCGGGTCCTGTGCCAACTTTGCTTCCATTCCTTCCTCATCCTCTACCTCTTCATTCAATCTGAAATCAAAATCGTCCATGGGAGGAGGATCATGAGGCTTCCAGCTTTTGGATTTCTGCTTAGGAGTGGCATTCTTCTTTTGAGCAGGCATCGTGGGACAAGAGCTCTGAAGGTGCCCTGTGTGATGGCAATTTCGGCAGCGGAAGGCGGTGTTCTCGTAATCCAAGGTCTGAGTCCAATGGAAGTCTCCAATTTTGAGATTGATCTTATCAGGGAGGCCTTTGCTCATGTCTATTTCTGCACAGATTCTGGCGAAGGTGTATAAGCCCTTTTCCCCTCTAGAGATGTCTGTGTCTAGAAAGCGGCCTAGAGAATTGCCGATCCCTTGGAATACAACAAAGTGCCATAGATGCGCCTGGAGATTAGGAAGTCTGGCCCAGATGGGGAGCTTGGTGATGATTGCTATAGCGGGATCGAAATCTGGGAACCAAGAGGTGAGGAATAAACCTGCTGAGCCCCAGAACCATGGACCTGCAGTTAAAGCTTTTTGGTAGTCCTCACCAAAAGAAAACACTACAATGAAGAAGCCCTTTGAGCATAACAAGACCTTGCAATTGTTGGTCTAGTTAGAGTGAATCCATTGGTAGAGGTTTGTTGTGTGAGGCCATAGCCCATTGAACCTGCAAATAATGGCATGCTCTGCAAACTTTTGGGTTTTCTCATCCAGCGTTGGATGCCTTATTTCAATGGAGGGGGTTTCTTCCAGTTTGTCCACCAAAAAAGGCTTGGGAGATTGAACTGGTGGAGTTGTTTTTTTAAGCATCTGAGCATGGACAACGTCTTTGTATAAAAACGCCTCAGCTGAGGATGACTGTCCAACAACTCCCCCTCTCAAACGAAGGGAAAAAATGATGGAGGCATTTCTCTTAATGTTGTAAAAAGACAGGGGATAAAGATTCTCAAGTTGTTTACCTTCGTGGAGAAGTCGTTGAGCTACAAAGGGAATCCCCAACTTGAGTTCCAAAGCATGCTTGAGGTCCTGCACGAGATCCGACGAGCTCACCCATTGTAGCAGAGTTTTGCCAGAGATGAGCATGATCTGGATCTGGAACATGGCAGAGAGATCAGAGTTCTGCTTTCCTCTGCAGATCTGCGACGAGAGGAGGCTGGTGCTTTGAAGGGCCTTCTTATCCTGAACTTGCCGTAGGGGTTTGTGAGGAGATGAGGGGAGAGTCCATAGTCTGTCATTGCATTCCACCCACAAGAGCTTCCAGGTGCTCCATCCAGGCAGATCCAGGAAACTGAAAGAATTATGAATATTAAAAACAGAGTATCGGTTATTCTTGGGGGACAGAGAAGGTACTAATAGGGAAGAGCAGCCTTCCAGAGCATGATGTTTCTTTCCAATAGCGGCTGCCTGAGGAGAAACGGGAGTATAATCCGCATGTTCGTCCTTAGCCGTTGCATCTGCGAACTGATGGGGACGACTGCGAGATGCAGCAGCAGAGGGCCGAGATCTGGCTGCCCCAATGTCCAAAGCGGAACAGATTAGAGGGAAGGGAGTTCTCGGAAGAGATTGGAAAACTTGCGGCTCAGAATTGAAGGAAGAGGCCAGCATTCCATGACTGAAGCGCGCATCTCCATCATCGGCAGGGCCGAGCAGAGGCCAGACAGTCGCTGAAGGAAAGGAGGCGGCAGCAATGCGGTTAGGGTTCATCTTCAGAGCTCCAATCGAAAGTAAAGAAGAATGTTTTGATTTATGATTTGTAAATTTATTAATTTAAAGGAATGTATGATGATTTATTAATGAATAATTTTTTATAATAAATTTGAATTTATTTTTAATGTTATACTAAAGTTATGAGATAAGGTATATATATGTTGATAGAGAATTAAATTTTTATAATAAATATATTGATAAAAAATGAAATTAAATGACAAAAAATTAGTATAAAACCCTTATCACTAATATGCTAAAATAAATGCGATGTGCACTAATCTCATAAATAACTCTAATAAATTCTATATTTTTTATTTGTACAATAAAAATCACACTAATTGCAAAAGGAGTAGTCTAACGAGGTGGAGGAATTGTCCTGTTTCCGTTTCCGTCTGGAAAAACTTCTGACTCCAGCCGACAATCCTCCAACCCCAACACTGATGCGACACCCTCTGCATCCTAGTTACTATGACATATTCACTCCAGCATGATGCCTTGACATATTGAGTTCGGCATGGTCATGATACCCTGCATCCAAATATGGACCATGTGGTGTGGATGGGCATCGCAGTACGGACGAGGAATTCCCTACCGCCTCTACCTCTAAGCATTTAATGACACACTGATTTGAATTTGAAAACCCGCCCAAATGAAATTTAAATGTTTATGAGCGATTACGCCCAACCGATGTGTGATGGGAAGATACGCCATTCTTCAATTGCTAGGGCGATACCCCGAGGGTGCAGTGAAAGGGTTCGACCACTTGTTGTTTGAATTCTCACCATTTTCAGAAACGTAGTTGCTTGTCTTGCATCATCGGCATTTAGTCAACCTGCACAGCACGAAGCCATGAACAAATCGATGGGAATTGGCGGAGCTACAGGTAAACAAATAGGGATGTGTTTTCACCGCTTTTTTCCATTATCATTTTGACTCCGTGGGTTTCCATTTCTGAATGTTTTTTTGGTTTGTTTTCCAACCTAGGATGTTATTTGAGCCATGTGAATGGCATAAACGAATAAATTTACAGGAACATGAAGAGGTTGGACATGAAGGGTTTGTTACAAATCTCGTGACATTCTCTTTTGTTTAATTTCACAAGCAGTTGGGCGAGGAATTCTCTCGCTCTTTGAATTTAGAATGTGAAAACAGTAGCTACATCCACCAATATTTCTTTTGTTTCATACAAATTGGACATAATGTTCCTCGAAGTTACAGTGCCCAATTTTGTATCTGTAATAGCCTGCACAGGCAGTTGCCTGGTCCAATCATGCAATGAGTTTGTGTGCTCGCCTGCACAAGTAGTTGCCTGGTCCAAACATGCAATGAGTTCGTGTGATTTAGTTTTGTGGCATGTATTCAATCTATAAATTAATTTACAAAGCATGAGTTTATAGGGAAAATTTTTTCGTGAATTACTGGAGACTCAAAAAATGACCACGACTGCAGGCGACTCAGCCGCCATGGCTATTGGTCAAACTGAACAGGCAATAGTATTGTGAACGTGCACCAAAAAATAAAAAATAGTGAGCACAGTTTTTTTTTGCCTGAAAGGAAGGAATGAATTATCCCAGGCGATTCCAGAATTAGGGATTTGAATCTTTCTATTAAATCAAAGATAATAACCTTTAAAATAGAGCGAAATTTTTGTTTTGTAAACCTAGTTAGCAAATGACTCTAAGCTCAAGCCTTCGCAGTGGGAGGATTGGTGAACGTAATGAACAATATGCTAAGTAAATTTGACTCATGGTAAAGTGAAAGTTGTTAGAGTTAAAGAGGTAGTTTTGGATAAGTGGTTTTGATAACTCTATCGTATTAAAGTTTACCTTCATTACATGTAATGAAGGTTTTAAAGGGTTTAGGGATTTGTTCTCATAATGTGAGTGGAAAGCATTCTTGGTTTATTCAACATAGTGGGTAGCTTGGCCATTCTAAATCAAGGCATACAATAATTGATATTTATTGTTAACTGTTTTTTTTAACCAATTGAAGTTTAGATTTAGCATGTATTATTTCTTTCTGTTTTTTTGGTTTGTGAGTGGAAAGGCATCTTACAGTTGAATATAATGACTCTTAATATTATATAAAACAAATTAAAAAATAATATGGGGTTAATTAAAAAATAATAAAAGTTAATAAATAGATTTGTTGTACTAATTTTCTTTTCTTATTAATATATTAGAAATATTATTAGATAAAATTATAACTTAATATGGATATCACTTGATAATTTAAATAAATAGATCTTGTAATGGGTCTAACATATATAAATCAATATTTAAAGATTATATTAGCTCATGGCTCTACATTATATAAAACAAATTTAAAATAAACTCAGCGAATTAAAAATACAAAAAGTAATAAATAGATTTCAATCATTTTTTTGTACTGATTTGCTTTTTAATATAATTAGAATTATTATTAAATAAAAATTATTACATTCACTTTAAAATTAAATTTTAAAAAACATAGTTTATATACAACATCTATTTTTAATATAATGAACACACATGCGCGCGGCGCACACACACACATATATTTTATAATATAAATTAAAATAATAATTCATATTGGTAATCATTATTATTTTTTTCCAAGGAAAAAGCGTAACTTTCCATTAATTTTGATAAATTACATATAGTAGATGTCGTTGGCATATGCATAATTGTTGGTCTTAGCCATTCAAGTAGTGTTAAAAAAAAATAAGTTATGGCCAAAGCCATTTCCAAAATAAGTTGTACATATTCACCACACAAGGTGTACTCGAAATGTCTTGTAAGCAGAGGAAGAAACATAAATATATACATATAAGGATACTATGTATCAACTAAAAATAAACCGAAAATTTAGGGCATGTCTGCCCTAGGATATGCCCTATTAATGTAGGGCCGATGATAATACTAATATTGTTTTGCACCAAGTTATTCCTGTATCATCCACAAGCCTCTGGGATGTGTTGTGGCCTCTTTGGATAGTTTGTCAGCAACCTCGTTACGTTCCCTAAAATGTGTTGACAGGTGACGGTTAAACTGCGCCTTGAATTCCATAGTTTCATCCAAGATGTTTCTAAGTGTATGTGCATGAAAAATATTGATGTTATTGAACCAATTTATGATGATTTTGGAGTCTCCAAAGTTTTGTAGATTAATGCAAGAATGTGCCAATGAAAAATGTAGTAGATGCCCGAGTATGATCAATTTTTCATAGTTATTGGTTCCCTCTCCCAATCCAGTTGGATTTTGAAATAATGTTGCTCATATAGGTGTAAAATAATTCCCCCCCACACCCCTGAGCTTGGGTAGCTCTATCAAAATATGCCCACGGTTTGGAATGATCAATCATCTCAGTGGTGCAGGTGCAATTTGAAGGAGGGTGAGTTTCATTAGGTATCTCATGGTAGGCTGCAACGATTTTTGTTGCTGCATGTGGCCATCGGGCCTCTGTGCCTTTAAAACTGGTTTTGTTCCCGGTCAGCCAGATGGACCAATAGATGGGAATAGGGAGGCATAGAGAATTTGCACCATTGTTTGTAGCAAACCAGGTGTCCCATGCCTCAAGTATCGATTGTCCCTGCCAGCAGCCCGGTATGGAGAGAAGATTTGAGACTTGTTGCCATAGCTGTGTACACATCGGGTAGTGGAGGAACAAGTGATCATTTGTCTCCTTAGCCTATTTACAGAGAACACACCAGTGTGGACCAAAGTGATATTGGTGCATAAGATTAACTCCAGTTGGTGTTTTGTTTCTAAGCACGTTCCACATGAAAAGTTTGGTTCTCAGTGGCGCTTTGAGCTTTTAGATCTTGCTCCACCAGCCCAAAAGTACAAGTGGTCTACGCGTTCTTAGAAGGTGGGGATAGCTAGCTTTTGAGGAATACTTATCATGATTAGTCAAGGTCCAGATAAGTTCATCGGGTCCTTCTTTGATGTGCACATGGGCTTCTTTTAGAGCATTAATGTACCCCCCCCAGGTCTACTACCAATGTTCGGGGATGCCCAAGAGAGGGGCAATATCCAAGCCTATTCGAAGATGGAGTTGTTCTCCAAATCAACTATTTGTGCAAACACATTGATATTCCTCTAGTTGAGATATTGAATGAGGCTGGGAGATAATTGATGCATATTCCTCCCTCCTGTCCATGGGTCCATGCCTATTCGAGCCGAAGTGCCATAATTTATTCTCCATGCTAGGCCCTCACTGATGAAAGGCAAGGTGTGCATTATTGCTCTCCAAACCATAGATACCCCTGATCGAGGCCAGGTGCATAAACGAATCCAGTCCATGAGATGATGAGGCTAGATATATTTGTGATATGAGATTTCAGTCCAGAGATTTTGTGTAGTGAGTAAGATCCAACCCATCTTCACTGGTAATGCATGTGCAAAAACTATTAAGTCTTTTAGACCCCATCCTCCCCATTTCTTGAGGAGGGCAATGTGCTTCCATCCTACCCAAGCAAAGGGTTTTCCCTCTTTATATGCATTCCAAAGGAATCTGCAAAAAATCTTCTATATTCGGGCTAGGATTCCTTTAGGGATCCAAGCCGCTGACATCCAATAAACAGGGGTAGCCTCCAAAACAAACTCGATGAGGACAAGCCTTCTGACTTTGGATAGGAATCTGTGATTCCAATTTTTTAGGCACTTCGCAATTTTGATTACAATCCAAATCTAATCTACAATTTTGTAACAATGGGGTTTGATCCAAAACCCCAGATACTTGAGGCCATCCTCTAGATGATGATTCTGAAAAGGGAATTTATGATGAGCAAATCTAGCTTCCAGGGGAGATGTATTATTGAGGGTGATGGTGGACTTGGAGTGATTTGCTTCCATGCCGGTAGCCAGGGTGAATAGAGTGAGAATGTTATGGAAGGTATATGAGTCCCTATGACTTTCATTTAGGAATATAAGGACATCATCAACGAAGAGTAGATGAGTGAGATAACAGTGGTCACTCATTTTCAGCCTTTGAAGTCTCCCATCCCTCTTGGTCGATGCAATAAGTCTGTTGAGGCCTTCCATAACAATAAAAAAGAGAAGCGGGGAGAGTGGACATCCTTGCCGAAGACCTCTCTCAGCATGGAAGAAATGTGATGCAGAACCATTAATGAGGACACTAAAAGTTGCTAAGGTGATACAACACATGATCCAGTCGATGAAGGTAGGGGGGAAGCCCAAATGGGTGAGGATCATCTTGATATAGAGTTGGTTGACCCTATCGAAAGCTTTAACTAGATCAATTTTGAGGATTGCCCCTTTTAGCTTTTTTGTTTTGATGGAGTGGAGGGCTTCTTGGCGCAGTTCGTATTGCTTAGTGGATTTGTCTATTTTGTATGAAAGCAAATTTCTTTGGGGAGATGTGGCGAGATAGGATGGGCTGGAGATGGTTAGCAAGAATCTTGGCAATGATTTTATATAAGCAGTTGCAAGGGGAGATGGGGCGGAAATCATTGAAGGATGCGAGGGAGTCAGCTTTAGGGATTAGGACAATGAAAGTGGTGTTAATGGCCTCATACATACACCCAGAAGTCCTGAATTTCTCCACCACATATAGCAGGTTGTGATTAATGAGCTCATAGAAGGCAAGGTAGAATTCAATTGTCTAGCCATCCGACCTTGGACTTCTATATTTTTTGAACCATTTCAGAGTACCTTCTAGCTCCACCAGAGTGACAGGGGATGTGAGATCCTCGGCCGTATCCATGTCCACAAATCTGGGGAAATGTCCCGCAATTCTGATAATTTCAGCGAGAGAGGCTCTAGGGGGTACCTTGAAGAGGTTCCTGAAATGTGAATTCCCCAGACGGGAGAGATGATGAAAGGTTGTCGTTGTGCCCCCATCTTCCATGGGAATATTCCAAATCGTATTGGTGACTTTCCTTCCGTTTGCGAAGTTTTGTAAGAACTTGGTGTTCTCATCTCTAGCCTTTAACCAGACAGCTCGACTCCAGAGCCTACAGGTCTCTTCCCTCTCCTTTAAGATTTTTGATCTCTGGTTTTCCAAATTAATGAGATGAGTCTTTGCTTGTGAAACCTCGGCCTTGGTCATCCAGAAGGGAGGCCAATGAATGTTCAATTTCTTCCAAGGTTTGGTCATCCCTCTTAGATTTTTCCTTGGCCCAGTTTATGGAGAGTCTCTTAAGCTTAGTGAGGTTGGAACAAAAGCCATCTTCCAAAGATCTCCCCATGTCTGGTGGATTAGATAGCTAGAAATCAGAGACCAATTGTATGTAGGATGGATCCGCAAGCTAGGTGGAGTTGAATTTATATGGTGCCCTTGGCTTTTGTGGGGGGCCAGTGATCTCCATATAAATGGGGGAATGGTCCAATATTCCTCCAGAACCAACCCATTGTTTATAGAGGGAGAGTTTTTGTATCAGAGAGTCCTTAATTAGAAATTGATCTAGTCTCCTAGCCAGAGCTACCTCACCAGAGCTACACCCACTCTCTGGTTCCTACAGGTGGGGAGAGGTTTTATCATAGGGACATCTGTCAGATGGTGGTGTTCAAGAAGTATCTCCATGGTCCCTGTAAGTGAATCCACCTATGCATTTGTCCCCCAAGATTCCCCAAAACCTATGGAGAAGTTTAGGTCACCGCCTAATATGAGATTATCGAGGGAGGTGATGGATAGATTGAGGAGGCGGTTCCAGAGGGCCTCTTTGTTTTGACATGGGCCATATACATTGATCAAGCAAAGATCTATCCCTAGTTCAGATGAAAAGATGTCCATGCCAATAAATCCAGCTCCACCCTAGGAGGCCTTAAAGTTAATAGTGCGGGGATTATATCCCATGGCCAGTCCTACAGATCTCCTTATGACATCAAGGGATTGGAAGATCCAACCAGACTTTAATGAGCAAAGAGTGTGAGAGGTAAGGTTAGCCTCTCCCAAAGTTTTTTGTAGGAATATGATGTCAACAGTCTCGAATTCAAAGATTCGTCTGAGGGCTAGCTTTTTGGGTGCGCTAGCCATGCCCCTGCAATTAAAGGAGAGCCACTTCATGGGGGTGGATGAGTATGGTTGTTCATAGCTCTAAGAACTCGGTCGAGTGATGATTTTTTGCCCAAGGCCATTTCCGCCCCGGCTATAAGGATGGCTTTAGATAGGTGGGATTTGCGACCTCTGATGGATTTGGGGGGTTAGGAGGAGGGGCCCAGATCCAAGCCATCAGATGCATAATAGTCCTGAGAGAGGGGAGGGGGGGGATCCGAAGGGAAGGATGGGAGGTGGTGGAGAGGACCGACCAGTGTACTTCAAGAGGGAAAGGGATGGAGGCGGGGGGGGGGAGTAATCATGGATTGATGCAAATGCAGAGTGCATATGTAGTGCAGTACATGTAGGAGAAAAAGAAAAATAGAGTTGAGGGGAGGAGGAGTACCCGAGGAGCGAGTAGTCTCCACAACAGCCCTCGATCGGGTCATTGGTGGAGAGGGAGGACGTGGAGTGCTTCTAGATGCCCAACGAGTTGGGGATCCCTTCCTGCTCATTGATGTGGCAGCCTGAGGAGATGACCCTGGGATGGATGCAGGTGCCTTAGCCATCTCACCTTCTGGTCCCTCTGGAGAGTCCGAGTCCCTTCGTACCAATAGGAATTCCTTGTGTAAGTGTCCCATTTTATGACACCTACGACATCTGAAGGGGACTCCCTCGTAGTTCGAGATTTGTATTTTGGTGAAGTTATTCCATTGCAGGGTAATTTTATCCTCTAGTCCTTCTCTCGTATCAATATGCACTAGAAGGGTCAACACTTTGGTTTTACCTATCACTGATCTCACATCACACCTAAATTTCCATGTGTCAAACTTGTGTCAAGGTTTTCATGCGCTATGAAACTGCCTAGGAATTTTTGTAGCGCAAAACCCAGAATTTTCACTGGTTGCGCTACGAAATCGGGGATTCGTGCAGATTCGTGCCAAATCTCACCTAGCTGTCTAATCTATCAGAATTTGTTAATCTTACATCATCGACTGTCAGTCCATGCACCATGCCTATCACATGCAACCACTCATTTTCATCATTAGATTCATTAGGTGTCTTGGTACGCATGAGTTTTAAATTTTAAAAAAGGGTCCAAGTGTTTTCAGTTATGATCATGTTTGTTTTCATGCATAAGAAGCAAATTGACAGGAATTTGATCAGAATTCTTTTAATTCCAAGCGAGGCAACTCCCCTTTCCATTTCAAGCGAGGCAGTGATCAAGATTAAGACGGTGCAAGCTCTTTCAATTTTCATTTTGCAGGAATTCCATGGAGATGTCTACAGAGAAGAAGGATCATAGGTCAGGTAGGTGTTTGAGGAATGAGCCTGAAGGTTTAGATGTTCTCTTGAGGAACAGTGAAGTTGAACAAGCTTTCAAACAAGTTAGCTGTTGGAGATTTTGTGAAAAACTTCAAGGAGGCCACATGCAAGTCACCAAAGAGTTTTCTTTCAATTTCACAGGATTAAATTCGAAGGTTGGAGTGCTTGAATTACCAATCTCTCTAGAGGTTATATCTGCGGTCACTGAAATTCCAAGGGGACATGAGATGTGGTTAAAAAACTTCAAGTTTGATATGACTCCTTGCAAGGAATTCTTGAAGCCAGAGTTCGTTGATTCAGACCTAAACAAGTCAGTGCATAGGAGCTTTGTGAAGTATTCATATGCTAATTTGCTTAACTGCATACAGAGATACTTTACCTGTGAGGGGAGATATCATAAGGTATATTCCTATCACTTCAAACTTTTGCTTCATCTCACTGGAAAGATATCTTTGGATTTGCCTTTCTATTTGTTTCGTAGCCTAGGCAAAATGTGTGACAAGGTTCAGTTGAAGAAGGAAGCCTGTGAGACCTCGTTGTTTCATCATGGCTTAGTCAAATTGATTGTTTTACATGAGCTCCAGAAAATAGATAGGGATTTGTCCATTTTCTTTTTTATATCTGGCTTCAGAACTGAAACTGGTCTCAACCCTTAGGCTAAGGGGATTCCTTCGCCGACAGTAAGTCATCGGGAGGAAACAAGATCAAGAAGATTTGTGAAATTGAAAGCCAGAAAGTAGGTGAAGGACCCTATGAGACCAATAGTAGTTCAAGACACCCCTCAATAGTCACAGAAAAAGAAGGTTCAAATCAAAGAAGGTGTACAAGAGCAATCCACAGGTGAAACAGTCCAAAGAAGAGTAACCAGGAGCCAACTAGCTAGAGAAAAGGGGAAGACAGTGATTGTTGATGGGAGCCCAGATTCAAAAGGAATTTTGAATGATTTGCTTCAAGCTATTGACATTGAAGAATCTCCTCTGGTCCGAGTAGACTTAATTGAAGCAAGTAAAGGCAAAACCAAAAAAAGCCAAAACTTCTAAGAAGTTAAAATTTGATGATCAGGATTCTGAATTTGTTTTTAAGCCAAGAAGAACAGTGAAAAGGAATTCAAAAGGGATACAAGAGGCACAGCCAGAAGCAAGTAAGACAGGGGAGGTAGCAAAATTACATGAAGGACCTGTGGTTGCATTAAAAACATCATCACAACTGCACAAAGATGGCAGAGGTAAGGTAGTTATCACTTCGCGGGAGGAATGTAGTTTTGAAGAAGTAAAAAAGAAACTGAAGCTTGCAAATCTTGAAATTGCCAAACTTAGAAAAACCTCAAGGAAACATGCAATCAAGGAAGCTAATTTTAACAAAATGGAGGCTCTGTGGGAAGATAAAACAGTTTCAATACCCGAAGTGGTTAGCTGTCATGCTCAATATTTCATTTGGACGGTTCCTGCAATAAAAGAAGCAAGATACATCAAAAAGGTCAATGCAAAATTGAGAGTTGGAATCTGAATTATGAAGAGGCAAATTGAAGATCTGAAGATATAGCTGAACCAGCCTGAAGGACATCCTCAGCTAAGAAAAACTACATAGCAAGTAAGGCTAATCCTAAAATTTTGATGTGGATCACCTTTTTGAAGTTTACTTTGAAGAATGGTGTTAGTTTATTCAGTTTTGAACAACCCCATGGCATATGGAAAAGCCATTCCAAAAGAAAGAAATCCCAAGGAAGTCAAATTTTGGCATAAAACTATGTTTTTGAAATCACACAGCAGTTTCGTAGCGCGCTACGAAATTACTGTAGGTGATACCTAATGCACAACAGTTTCATAGCGCACTACGAAACTGTTGTAGCTGCACATCGTGATTTTATGGGCCAATTTTGAGAAGAAAAGGGAACTCTTTTTGAAGATGGGCTGCTGCAAAGGATTACTTACAGGGTTTGAACATCAAGCAAAGGGAAAAACAAGGAAAGGAAAGACATTTATGAACTCCAAGCTTTATGTTATGAAAATGGTCATTTTTTCGTAGCTAGAAATGTTCATGATGCTTCAGGCAACATTAAAGGAGTTTTTGTCTTACCACATGTATAGGAGCAAGGTCTATAGCTTATGGAAAACAAGCTAATCCAATGCATTTTATATAATTAAGAAGAACAACAGGGATAACAAACTTCGAAGATACTTTTTGGAGACCAAAC
This sequence comes from Pinus taeda, assembly GCA_000404065.3. Taxonomy (NCBI): domain Eukaryota; kingdom Viridiplantae; phylum Streptophyta; class Pinopsida; order Pinales; family Pinaceae; genus Pinus; species Pinus taeda. The sequence goes on along the minus strand of APFE030149750.1, from coordinate 187,041 downwards.
GCAGAAAAACAGGAAGAACTTCCTAATATCCAAGAACAGTCAAAGGATAAGGCATCAAGGGTTAGCAGGGAGTTTAAAGCCACCACCAAATCCAAATTGAAGAAGGCCACTTGTTAGGGAACATGTTGGGTCTAGAATGCATATGCAAATTAGAGCTTAATTTAATGTCAACCCGGGAAGGTAAACTTAGAAGTGCTTATCTAAAATATATAGATCTAGAAATATTCATAATTTGTCCAGGATCTTAAAGTCCCCTTATAGGAACATATTCATTAAGATCTCTTTCAATAACTAATCAAACCTAGATCTAACAATTGTTTGAGATTTATGATTCTCTTACAAGAACATATTCTACAAGATCTCTTCTAAAATTAGATCATCTAATTAGAACTTAAAAGCTGAAATAAATTAAACCTAGATCTAATCATTGTATGAGATCTTATGGTTCTTTTACAAAAACACTTTCAAATAAGATCCTTCCAATATTAGAACATTTAATAAAACTTGAAAGTTGAAATCAAACAAAAACATAAAATAAATTATACCTAAAATAAACAAATAAGCATGCAAGTGAGGCCATGGGGGCCCTCCATAACTCCACAAGCACACCACTTCAATGGAGACTCAAATGTAGAAGCAAAAATGAAGTATGATCCTTTATTTCAAAATCTCCATTACAAACCAACTCTAAGATTACAAATGAAGATTCTCCAATTACAAATGGAGGAGATTGTACCTCTATTTATACAATGGGATGAGTAACAAACTCATAATGATTATCCATTAATCTCTCTTTAGTTCCATAAATCTCTCAACCCGCTAGACACATAACCCCCT
>APFE030149750.1:163735-184683 GCA_000404065.3 Pinus taeda | reverse complement strand
AGGGGGTTTGAGGGGTACCCGTAACCCCACTTTATGGGGAAAATTTTGGTTTTGGACCCTATGTTAGGTTGGGCGGACCCACCTATGGTTTTGTGCATGATTTTCGCACATGTTTTTTGGACGCAATGGTTTTCGGTCCATGGTATTGGATTGATGTTTTTTTGGTCCATGGTATTGGATTGATGTTTTTTTGGTCCATGGTATTGGATGTGATGGTTTTTCAGTCCATGGTATTGGATGCTTAGGCATGTATAAATATGTATTGTAACATTGAAAGGAACATAATGAAAAATCAAGCTAGTAGTCTCAGTTTTGAGATCCAGTGGGAAATCTCTGTGTATATGTGTTTTATGTGTTATGCTCTCGCATTTTTATTTTTCCTATGATTTAGAATTCGTATGCAGGTAATTTCTGTACAGGGTTAAAACCTACAAGAGGAACATTATGTCTGATTTGTATGAAACAAAAGAAATGTTGGTGGATGTAGCTACTGTTTTCGCATTCTAAATTCAAAGAGCGAGAGAATCCCTTGCCCAAATGCTTGTGTAATTAAACAAAAGAGATTGTCATGAGATTGTAACAAACCCTTCATGTCCAATCTCCTCACGTTTCCTTTAAATTTATTTGTTTATGACATTCACATGACTCGAATAACATCGTGGGTTGGTAAACAAACCAAAAAAACATTCAGAAATGAGAACCCATTGAGTCAAAACAATAATGGAAAAAAGCGGTGAAAACTAAACCATAAACCCTATTTGTTTACCTATAGCTCTGCCAATTCCTAGTGATTTTTTCATGGCTTTGTGTTGTACAGGTTGACTAAATGTTAATGATGCAGGGCAAGCAACTATATTTCAGAAAATGGTGAGAATTCAAACAACAAGAGGTCGAACCCTTTTGGTGCACCCTCAGGGCATCGCCCTAGCAATTGAAGAATGGCTTATCTTCCCATCACACATCGGTTGAGCATAATTGCTCATAAAAATTTAAATTTCATTTGGGAGAGTTTTCAAATTCAAATTCAAATGAGTGTGTCATTAAATGCTTAGACGCAGAGGTGGTAGGGAATTCTTTGTCCGTACTGTGATGCCCGTCCATGCCACAAGGTCCATATTTGGATGTAGGTTATCATGACATGTCGAAGTCGATATGTCAAGGTATCATGCTGGAGTGGATATGGCATAGTAGCTAGGATGCAGAGGGTGTCACGTCACCATCGGGGTCGGAGGATTGCCAGCCGGTGCTAGAGGTTTTTCCAGGCAGGAACGAAAACTGGGCAATTCCTCCACCTCGTTAGACTACTCCCCTCGGAAGTGGGGACTAGGTGTAGAAATTCAAAGTTAGCTTACTTGTAAATTGAAAAATTGACGATCATTATTTGTTGTTTTTAATAATGTGATTTTACGGGTTAAGCCTATTACTTAGCATCAAACTTTTATCTTATCTTTATGCTTATATGTAAAATTGTGTCATCTACCTCTTCAACTGCAGATTCTCTGGCACACACCTATTAACACTAAACGACACATCGTAACGTGAAGGACAAGTTCCTTGAGGCCAAGGAATTATTTCTATGGTTGGAATTTGGGAAAAAAAAGGAGGTAAGATACTCATGTAAATTACTTGGTTTTTGTTTATAAATTACTTATTAGTAAGCTACTCATGTAAATTACTTATTAGTTAAATACTCATTAACATTTATGACGGACATCAAGAAAGTAAACATAAACTGCACACCAAACATAAATTATTCTTTTATTACACCCCAAATCACACAAAATGTCACATATTTATTGTGCTTATGAGATCCAACCAATTCCAGACAAGGAGATTGCTTGTTGATAAATTATCCTGACAACCCAACCAATCAACAAACCAAATCTACCTACAGACTATTGTAAGTGTTATTTCCAATTCACCCCTTTAACTCTTACATTATTACATAAATCACAAATTACATCTATCTAATATGGTCTTCATCAGCATTACATCCACTTTGGAATCTCATAGATACCACTCTTTCTTCATCACCACTCGAGCTAACACTTGACCTCCATTTGAAACACAACTACCTCTTACCATCATTGACAAACTCATATGATCAACGATATTGAAAAAACTCAGCTCGTCGAGGCTTCCGTGATAAGAGTTGTCAAGTAATTAACCACTATATCGACCAACCACCGTCTATTAGATAATTTTCTTTCGGTTATCTGTCAGTTGCTAAGAAGGTTTTCTGGATACTGAATGTGTTCAAAATTTGATCAAACAACTTGACCTATCTATCACACAAAGATCTCATATTATAACCTATAGTAGTTGTTCAAAGGTTTCTAAGCATTAAGAACAAAAAACCGTAATAGTATGAACATAATCAAACTAGTGATGTGTTCAAGGGTTTTTGAGTGCAAGAACCACTAATTTGAATTATGCAACATTGTTCAATAATTGGTTCTGCACCTTTTATGTAACAACCCTGGTAAAAAATTCATGTAAATAAAGTTAATAAAGGAAAAATAAGAACAAGGTCATGGGACACATATTCCAAGTTGAATGGTGGGCAAAACATCCTAGTGGGTGTTCATTTAGTTTATTATGGCTAAATGAAATTGGCAAAGGCAATGACAAAGGCTTTGGAAAGGAAAGAGGAAATTATTGACAGTTTATTTACGAAAATTAAGGAAATTAGGAGAAATAGAAAGTGAAAGGTCACAGGTTACATGTGAGGAAGAAAATGAACGAAAATTAAAGAAATTAGAGGCCTCATTAATAAAAAGGCTTCTAAGGATCCGTGGGTAACCTTTTTGTTAGTTCAGAGTTAGAGCACTCTCTTTCTACTCTCTCACACCCTCTTGGAGACTCAGAGCATTCTTGGAGCACTATAGCATTGGATCAAGGAAGGAAATGGAAGGACAAAGAAGTCATAGGGGAGAAAAGATCAAGAAAGGAAGAGCAGGATCAAGCAACTACAATAGGATTACTTATAAGTTTCGATTTGCATGTGTGATTTCCTTGCTAGATTTGGCATGCATGTGTGTATTTATTCTCTTTCCATCATTGGCATGGTTTTTGCCAGGTGTGACAGTGATTTTCATCCTTTCCTTTCCATTTCCACATAGCCATGGTGTGGTGGGTTCTCTTGTATTTGGTTGAGATGGATTATCAAATTGACTCAAAGCTAAGTGGGGTGGTCTTGGGATTATTCACAAGGTGCAGGAATCCTGAGATGGGATACACAACAAAGCCTAGTTGTGAACACCTCGATTGAGCCTAGGAATCCTAGACTAGTGAATGGTAGGATACATGGTAAATCTTAGAGGTGAATACCTTTGATTGGGCCTAGGAATTCCTTGACTGGTAATGACAGGATACATGGTAAAGACCATAGGGTGGAGACCTAGTACGCATAGGAATCCCTTGACTGATAATGATGGGATACATGGTAAAGTCAAGAGCTTGAGACGAACAAATTCCTCATGATTTGGGTGGAGGGATCCGAATGCATCCATGCTTGTTTAGGGCCTAGTAATCCAGTGGGGATTGCGGTAAATCCTAGTTGTATTGATGAGGGTTCAAACCTAGGAAACCCTTTGTGGGATATACGGTAAAGCCTGAGGAAGCCCTAGTTGGGTTTGTTGTGAGTCCCACATTCATGCTTGGAATATGTCATGAGGGTGATTAGATGAAAGAAAGATTTGGTTTAGCCTAATTGATGGTCGAGTGGTTCATGGAAGTCCCAGACCTGGTTGGCTTATGCGTTCATTAAGAAGAGCTCCTTCTCCCTGGTATTTCATGTGTAAATGCACTAGTTTGTATGTGATTCTTATAGTTGTTCTATCCTTGTTATTTATGTTGTTTATATGTTGATTCTGAGTGTTTTATGACAAACTTGATGTATGGCTCTCATCATGTTTTGATTAGAAAATGAATGTACAATGGATATATGGCCAAACAAAGGTAGTGAATAGGATGATTGTGAACATTCTGCACATGTACAAATTGAAGCACCCATGCACATGGGACAAGAGTCTCCCCTATGTGCAAAACAACTACAATAGGGCTTTCCACAACTCAACTAGCCACAACACCTTTTTGGTGGGACTGAGGTTCCAGCCACTATTTCCCATTGATGTTGTTATACCATTTGCGGCTCCTTAGGTAGATTCAGCTCATGTGTCATCGAAAGTTGACAGGGCTAATAGCTGTTGTTATCGCTTAAGAAAAAACTTCTAAATTTTGAACATCAGTTTGATTGCAAAGGATTGGTGTTAGTCTTGGTCTATTCTTTCCATGGTTTGTTTTAGAGTCTAGGACCTAGAAGGGAGTCTTGTTGGCATTGTCAAATAGGGTCAACACTCTGGTTTTTCTTATCATTGATCTCACATCACACCTAAATTTCCATGTGTCAAACTTGTGTCAACGTTTTCATGCGCTACGAAATTTCCTAGGAGTTTTCATAGCGCAAAACCCAAAATTTGCACTAGTTGCGCTACGAAATCGGGGATTTGTGCAGATTCGTGCCAAATCTCACCTAGCTGTCCAATCTATCAGAATCTGTTAATCTTACATCATCAACTGTCAGTCCATGCACCATGCCTATCACATGCAACCGCTTCATCATTAGATTCGTTAGGTGTCTTGCTACATGTTAGCCTCCTGCTCATAGCAGGTATTCATCTTTCATGATTGGCAATTTTACATGCCAAATATGTCATACTTTGCAGGCTGCAATGTTCTATATTTTCTACTGAGGCCAAAGAGGTGTCCATGAGAGTCTACTAGCTTAAGTGCCTCTGCTGTATTCCAATTTTGATGAGTTATTCCATTTTTGAAGAATTTTTCAGTTAAAGGGAGGTCCAAACAGCTTAATCTTGGTCTCCCTAGGTTTCAATTTCTGGTTATAGAATATAGAGAATCATTATCTGTCCAAACAGCTTAATCTTGGTAGATTCTTAGATAGGTAGATAAGAAAGGGTGGTCAACATCTTAATCTGAGCCCTTGGATGAAATAATTATAGTTGTAGTTAGGAGGACAGCAAAAAAAAAAAAAAAAAGTTGAAAAGCTGGGTTTGCTAGTTCAAGTGCACCCAAACCAAAAGAAGAAAAAATGTTAGGTGTATTAGGCTGGGTAGGTAGTTTGAGGTTGCAAAAGCAGATTGGTAATCACTTGTGGTCTTGTCAAGAAGGACTCATCTCATTTATGGCATTGGCACCATGGCAGTTGTTTGGTGGTACAACAAGGAAGCATGACTAACTTCCCCTTCTCATTTCCTCATAAATCATTCACTAACATCCCCTTAAGGACCTTGGGATTTGCCCAACTAGTCCTGTTTTCACTTCATTCTTGTTAAAAAACCAAGTTGACATCTGAGTTGACTTAGTGAAAAGAAACCACATTTCTTGTGTAAAAATAATCTTTACACAATCCATCATCTCCCTTACATTTCCACTCCACCAAGTCATACTAACTCCTAACTTTATTATGTAACTCCCTATCTATCTCCCCTTCCCTTACTAAAATTATGTTAAACAGCTCCCCTATATACTTATCCCCTCCCCGTGGTTGAAAAATAACCATAAAGTATCCCTTGGGAATTACTAAGTTTGCCTGAAATTTAGTAAGAACCCTCCTTTGTCTTTAAAAACCGTCTTTCAATGCCTTTGGACTCCTTCCATGGCATAAAAACCTCCCTTCAATCTCATGTTTTCCCTTTTTCCCCTCTTAAAAACCCACTTTCCTAAAGTTCCCCCCCCCCCCCCCGCCGAAAATAAATAATCAATAAAGGCACCGCGGGCCCCGTCCCTATCCTTCCGCCGCCTTACCTGTCCCACCGGCCGTCCAATTGCCCGTGCCCTGAGATCTACGGTGGGCGGGTATTTTCCTGCCCCGATGTGCCAAGGGTTAGCGTCTGGGAGATGGGCGGTTTTCCCGTCGTACTCCCGCCACGTGTCACCCTCCCGGCTGTGGCGGAGCCCCCTCCTCCGAAACCGCTTCTACGCAAAAGCGGTGCGCCTAAAACCGGATACCGCTTTCCCCCTGCGTCACGTAAGCACCACGTCACCACACCACGTCACCCCACCATGTCATCCTACCACGTCACCCTGCCACATCACCCTGCCACATCACCTAGCTAATGTCATCCGTCGTACTGGGTCCCACTGCTGACATCATCCACTGTACCGCTGACGTCACCCGCCGAAAGAAAAGCGCGAAAGGCGAAAATTAATGCTTAGGAAGCCCGAAATCAAAATCTGAGGCAGTTTTTGATGCGTGATTAGCACGCATCGCTAAGGAAAATAGGCCAAAATGGAAAGCCTCAGTTTGCAGCAGTTATTTTTGCTGTGAAAGTGTAGAAAAGGGGCGATTTGACAGTTTCGAGCATACCAGAGGAAAGACCAAGCCCAGATTCAATTTAAAGAGTATCAGTGAAGCAGGCAAAGAGTATCAGATCGACAATAAGAAAGCGGTGAAGCCACTTAAGGCTCTCAGACCACAATTAATGCACATTAAAGCCACTGAAGAGCAGTGGAACAGAGACCAATGCGCAGTTATGATGAATGGCAGCGCATAACAGCAAAATACAGATAGCTTCATTTTTTAAAGCAGCTGCCCCCAGCGTAGCATTAGATAGATATTTTTACATTACTTGCAAGAGAAGTTAGGTTAACTGCATTTATTTCCTCAGATCTTCTAGCAGATCTTTTTTGTAGATATTTTGCCTATAAATACAACCCTGAAAAATGTGATTGGGGTTGGTGGGTTGTTGGTTGATCTCTCATTTGAGATTTGTGCTGTAAATATTAAGAACTTCTGTAATCAAAGATTGCTGGAATGTTTGCATCTGAATTGGCTGGTTGTGCTTTTAATGGCTGAAGAGCATATTATGGAATTCTTGTGCTTTCTCACGGTTCAATAAGTCTTTCCTCCCTCTGTTTATCAGTTTATACGTAGCCGTATCATCTATATATCATAATCTAAGTTGTAGGAAAAAGGAATAGATCAGAACTGGTTTTCATGCCCTCTGTGCTCAATTCTTGTAACTTCTCTATGTTTTCCTCTGAACCAGTGATGAATATTCATTTTTAATTAAACATGTTTAAGCTGTTTCCTTCACATATGAATGCTGTCTAGGAATTCTTCATTGCCCTATTCAGCCTTCATCCATTTTCCCTCTTTGGCTGGATGAGAGAATTCTTAATTGCCTCTCATCCCCTGACCCCCATTTCATCTTTGTTCCAGAATAAATCATTGCGCCATGTGTAGCTATCCTGCTCCATATTCCCCTCTTCTACCAAAGAAACACACCCTTCAGTTCACATTCATTGACTCCATGCCCAATGGTTTGAACTTCTTACACTTTGCATGCCAACTCTGCTTGAATAGATCAACCATCCCATCAATCTAAATCAAAACCCATGTGCATCATATCTAGCCTAAAATCATCCCTTAAACAAAGCTAAATCCCTAAGAGAGAGCCCTCTTTGACTGCTCGTAGGCTAGGACCTGCAGTCCAAAGCTTAGTTTGTGGTTACCTCGGCCATATTCCCTTAGGAGTCAAAGGGAACAACCTGAGTGATAACACTACGCATGAGTTTTAAATTTCAAAAAAGGGACCAAGTGTTTTCAGTTATGATCATGTTTGTTTTCATGCATAAGAAGCAAATTGACAAGAATTTGATCAGAATTCTTTTAAGTCCAAGCGAAGCAGCTCCCCTTTCCATTTTGAGCGAGGCAGTGATCAAGATTAAGACGGTGCAAGCTCTTTCAATTTTCATTTTGCAGGAATTCCATGGAGATGTCTACAGAGAAGAACGATCATAGGTCAGGCAGGTGTCTGAGGAATGAGCTTGAAGGTCTAGATGTTCTCTTGAGGAACAGTGAAGTTGAACAAGCTTTCAAACAAGTTGGTCGTTGGAGATTTTGTGAAAAACTTCAAGGAGGCCACTTGCAAGTCACCAAAGAGTTTTCTTTCAATTTCAAAGGATTAAATTCGAAGGTTGGAGTGCTTGAATTACCAATCTCTCTAGAGGTTATATCCACAGTCACTGAAATTCCAAGGGGACAGGAGATGTGGTTTAAAAACTTCAAGTTTGATATGACTCCTTGTAAGGAATTCTTGAAGCCAGAGTTTGTTGATTCAGACCTAAACAAGTCAATGCCCAAGAGCTTTGTGAAGGATTCATATGCTAATTTGCTTACCTGCATACAGAGATACTTCCCTGTGAGGGGAGATATCATAAGGTGTATTCCTATCACTTCAAACTTCTGCTTCATTTCACTGGAAATATATCTCTAGATTTGCCTTTCTATCTGTTTCGTAGCCTAGGCAGAATGTGTGACAAGGTTCAGGTGAAGAAGGAAGCCTGTGAGACCTCGTTCTTTCATCATGGCTTAGTCAAATTGATTGTTTTATATGAGCTCCAGAAAACAGATAGGGAGTGGTCCATTTTCTTGTTCATGTCTGGCTTCAGAACTAAAACTGGTCTCAGCCGTCAGGCTAAGGGGTTTCCTTCACCAGCATTAAGTCATCGGGAGGAAACAAGATCAAGAAGATTTGTGAAATTGAAAGCTAGAAAGCAGGTGAAGGAGCCTATGAGACCACTAGTAGTTCAAGACACCCCTCAACAGTCACAGAAAAAGACGGTTCAGATCAAAGAAGGTGTACAAGAGCAATCCACAGGTGAAACGGTCCAAAGAAGAGAAACCAGGAGCCAACTAGCTAGAGAAAAGGGGAAGACATTGATTGCTGATGGGAACCCAGCTTCAAAAGGAAGTTTGAATGATTTGCTTCAAGATATTGACATCGAAGAATCTCCTCTCGTCCGAGCAGACTTAATTGAAGCAAGTAAAGGCAAAACCAAAAAAAGTCAAAACCTCTAAGAAGCTCAAATTTGATGATCAGGCTTCTAAATTTGTTTTTAAGCCAAGAAGAACAGTGACAAGGCATTCAAAATGCATACAAGAGGCACAACCAGAAGCAAGTGAGACAGGGGAGGTAGAAAAATTACATGAAGGACTTGTGGTTCCATCAGAAACATCATCACAACTGCACAAAGATGACAGAGGTAAGGCATTTATCACCCAGCAGGAGGAATGTAGTTTTGAAGAAGTAAAAAAGAAACTGAAGCTTGCAGATCTTGAAATTGCCAAACTTAGAAAAACCTCAAGGAAACATGAAATCAAGGAAGCTAATTTTAACAAAATGGAGGCTTTGTGGGAAGATAAAACAGTTTCAATACCTAAAGTGGTTAGTTGTCATGCTCAATATTTCACTTGGACAGTTCCTGCAATAAAAGAAGCAAGATACATCAGAAAGGTCAATGCAAAATTGAGAGTTGGAATCCGAATTATGAAGAGGAAAATCAAAGATCTCAAGGTACAGTTGAACCAGCCTGAAGGACATTCTCAGGTAAGAAAAACTACATAGCAAGTAAGGTTAATCCTAAAATTTTGATGTGGATCACCTTTTTGAAGTTTACTTTGAAGAATGGTGTCAGTTTATTTAGTTTTGAACAACCCCATGGCATATGGAAAAGCCATTGCAAAAGAAAGAAATCCCAAGGAAGTCAAATTTTGGCATAAAATTGTGTTTTTGAAATCACACAGCAGTTTCGTAGCGCGCTATGAAACTACTGTAGGTGATACCTAATGCAGAGCAGTTTCGTAGCGCGCTACGAAACTACTGTAGCTGCACATCATGATTTTGTGGGCCAATTTTGAGAAGAAAAAGTAACTCTTGTTGAAGATGGGTTGTTGCAAAGGATTACTTACAGGGTTTGAACTTCAAGCAAAGGGCAAAACAAGGAAAGGAAAGACATTTATGAACTCCAAGCTTTATGTTATGAAAATGGTCATTATTTCATAGCTAGAAATGTTCATGATGCTTCAGGTAGCATTAAAGGAGTTTTTGTCTTACCACGTGTATAGGATCAAGGTCTACAACTTATGGAAAACAAGCTAATCCAATGCATTTTATGTAATTAAGAAGAACAACATGGATAACAAACTTCGAAGATCCTTCTTGGAGACCAAACACAGAAAAACAGGAACAACTTCCTAATATCTAGGAACAGTCAACGGATAAGGCATCAAGAGTCAGTAGGGAGTTTAAAGCCACCACCAAAGCCAAACTGAAGAAGGCCACTTGTTTGGGAACGAGTTTGTTTTGTAATCAATGCTACTACCAACATAATGAGGAGTTACACTCCTAATTGTTTTAGGTCTCTAGAACTGCCAGTTAACAGTCAGTTATATTAAATAGTTGGTTTTAAGTGTCAATAGGTGTCAAATTAGGAAGAATTCAAATTCCCCTCATGTTGGAGGAAGGAATCTAAGTCATGTAATGAAATCTATATATGGGAGAAGATGTAATGCACCAATGGTTGGAAATTTTCAGAGAAACACTCATATTGTGTCATTGTAGAAGATTATGTTTTTATGAATATAGACTTTGGCTTTACTTCTTAGGATTCAGAAAGAGTTCAATGGTTGATTGTTTTATGTTTTTCCTTATTTTCTTTTTTGCAGTAGTATGAATGTATGATACTTAGAACTCATTGACATGCTCTAACTTCCTTCATACATTTGTAGACAGTGTTTCCTACATGTCTCTATGTGTTAACTGATATATTGAACTTTTGATGCCCTGACTTCCCTGTTCAGCTGATATTGTTGTCATACTAAGCTTTTATGACTCCATAAGCCCAATGGATGTTTATTGAATTTGTTTCAACCATTTACACTTATTCATTTGTTTTATAGAGTTAGCCATCTAATCCATTATCAAAATCTGTAACCTAGTGAGAGAGCCCTCTCAGGTTGAGGAGGCTAAGCCTTAGCCAAAAGTTGGTTTGAAATAGTTACTCAGAGTCTTCCTGATTAGCAGCCTATCAGGGGTTGATTTTGTGATAACAACTTCATTGAGTGCATTCAACACATTTGCCAATAGGTCCATGACATATTGGACAAACAAAATTCTAAGTACAAGCAGTGTCATGATCAACGTCGGGTGCCACACAAGTTTCAGTTGGGCGACAATGTTTGGTTACATTTGCAGAAGGAATGCCCCACTGGGCCCCACCTTAAGCTTCACCCATTGTGATATGGGCTTTACACCATCAAAAAGGTTGTAGTGGACAATGCCTTTGAGATCAACATTACATGATTCCTTGGCCTGCACCTAGTATTGAATGTGAACCAAATGTGGCCATACATTTCCCCATTATTGGACACATTCGACATTAATGAGCAGATGACAACAACAAATATCAAACCAAGTTGTATCAAACAGGCCACAACTAATAGGATCATGGACACACATATCAAGAACACTCGCTAGCAGAGGATCCAACTAAATCAAGTTGTTAAAGTAGGCCAACTCCTTCACTAGGGCATGTGGTTCACCAGGGACCATGTTCAACATAAATTTCCTCACCTCATGGAGGCTCTTCACACAATGGGGAACATTGATTCCTAAGGGGGGAGAACCAATCCATGTGGATATTGGTGTCCACCTGCCCATTCCACCTAGACCTCCAGTCTATTTCATCAATTTCATTGATTATAGCAAAACTTACTATTTTTAGCAGGTGTCCCAAGCTTCTTAAGTTGTTTTAACCCCCTAAAGGACTTTTCTTTAGGTTTGTAGCAGGCCTGTAGCCATAGGAAGCCTAACTATGGTCCTACTGCAAATATTTTAGTATTGGGAGATATTTTTCTAACTAGGTATCACACATGCCAAACATAGATCATATGACCAAGTTACAACCCCCGGAAGTTAGCAACCCTACTAACCCCAACAGGGCCCACAAAATCTTGGTGTGCATCTCCTAGGGTTAGGGTTTTGGTTGTTTAGGGTCCCCCTTTGTTGTTAAATAATAAAAATTCCCTTGAGCCTCATTGTAACATAGTTCAGAGGCATGTAGCCGCCACCTCTCTTCTTAGAGATAAGTTGCCATCACTCGAGCTAGTTTATTTCCATTCTGTATGTAATTATATTTCATTTTTTTGATATTAATGAAATGAAGATTTATTTCTTCTGCATCTCTGTGTTTATGTTTATTTCTATATTTTGTTTCATTCCTGCATAATTATGGATCAGTCATATACTCCTGAATACCCACTCAATGCTCGATTGGAACTCTTGACATCTCTTTGTCCACCAACTCTGCTCTCTTCTTCCTAATCCTCCATCGATTCCTAACACTAAATCACCCCCTCTCCTCAACTCTCTTCCAACAAAACCCATGCTCCATTCTCACTATTGTACTAAATGAATAACTCCTTCACTTCTCCTTATATAACCAATTTGTTGCACTATAACGCCCTATGATCACCTGGTCAACAGAAATCTCTCTCTTTCTACACTATGATGTGGATCGTTGACTCATAGATCCAACTTACTGTGAAACTTCCATGGCACTAGGAGAGGAGGTTATGGGAACATGCTTACTCATGGTAATGATCCTATCTCGCCTCAAAACTATTAGGTCCAATTGCATGAGAAACCTCTAATCCATTGCTCCGTTATTGAAGGGTTGATAAGCTGATGTGATGTGTTTAGGAATGAATGTCAATCCTAGCCACACATTCTACCATATCACCTCCTTTTATTGTTTACAACGAACATATCAAACTACTACAATGACCAATAATTTCACTTGACCATCTCATCCTTAACCGTTTGATGTCTCAGCATGTGGCTTTCGGCATTGAGTCCGCCCCCAACATTTTGTGTTGCTTCCACTGTGATAGTATTATGCCATCCCTATCCTTCCTATGCAACAAAAAATCTGCCATAATTTGTATACATCTCGAAACTTGTTTTAGCAACAAGAACTAAAGTGGTCTATCCTACAACACAACTAAAAATTAACATTGTTGTAGCTTATTGATGTAAAAAAATAAATATTATAAAGCCCCCCATCTATTGTTGTGTGGAAGAGTGGTTATCTCTATATAGTTTTAATCAGCTCCTATTTACATATCCCTCCCATGCTTCACCATCCAACGTTTCATGTTGTACTGTACCCATGTCAGTCACAGTTCTAATCTTATATGGACCCAACCAATGCATTTGAAGCTTTCCCGGATGCTTCAAAAATTTACTATCGTAAAGAAACACTAGGTCACCTGGTTGAAATATCTTCTTTTTTATACAACTATCATGCCAAGTTTTATCTCTTGCCTTTTGCACACTTTGATGAAATTATGCGGGGATTCAATCATCTTCTAGTTGCATCGATTATTCAAGTCTTCATTCCAAAGCACCTGATTTTTTCATTTGGGTATAGGAAGTAATTCACAAACTAGGTACCAAGAACTCCATTTGCATCACAACTTATTGGCCATATACTAATATAAAGGGAATGTGTCCTATCAAGCGCTTGCAATTCGTTCGATATGCCTAAAGTGCATATGGAATTAGAAGATCCTAATCATCTTTGTTTGCATTACATACTTTGGTGAGCTCATTCTCCAAAATTTTGTTGAACACTTCTACTGTACCATTAGCATGGGGGTGATAGGGCGTGCTCTTTTGGAGACATATCTCAAATTATTGTGTCAATGCTTCAATATTTCTATTGAGGAAATGCATTCCCTAGTCACTCACTAAGATCTGAGGACAACCAAAACTAGTGACACTATTTTTCAAACAAAAAATGTGCAACATTCTTAGCATTCAAAATTCTTTACTAGTGCTGCTTTCAGCGCACCTGATCAAATAATCTATAGTATTAATGATGTACCTTGCACTCAATCACTTAGCTAGTGGGTTGATGGGACCCATAAAATCAATGGCCCATTTATTAAAAGGTTGTAAGTTAATCTATGGGACTAGATGCATCTTGTCCCCCCTTGAAGGTTTGTCAACCCTCTAGCAAACATCATAATTCCTACAAAACTCCTTACCATCTACATGCATCATTTTCCACCATCGTCCCACATGCAAATATTCTACAGAGTATCTCATCTTGCATAATGTCCTCCCATTACCCCCTCATGTGCCTTCGTCAAGATCAGTGGATTCTCATGTTATAGGATGTACCTTCGCAAAATCCCACCAGTTCCTAACTTGTATAAGTAGCTTGTAATCAATTGAAACTCTGTCGACTTGAAAACTAATTACTTCTTTTGTGCAACACTGTACTCAGATGGGGAAAATCTGGTACTAAGGAACTAAGAAATATTGGCAAAGTAGTCATCGACCATTGTAACAACAAATAGTTGGGCATCCAATAGGTTGTCTTTCAGGTTTCGAGCTTCCTCTCCTATAGAAATCCTAGATAAATGGCTTGTGCCCACATTCAATCATCCATGTTTTACATCCACTTCAAATTCTTACTCCCAAAACAATAGTAACCATCTACATATGTGACCCCCAAACACATGCATGTTCACCAGGCACCTTAATGTTGAATGGTCTATATAGACTTTTTTTTTTCCTAAAAGGTAGTTTTAAAACTTCTATAAGGAATAGATCATACCCACCCTTCGTACTCTGTAGTGGTATAATTCTATTTAGTTTAGTATAGCTTTCTACTTGTAAATGCAATTGGGTGATCCAAATCCTCTTTCCATGGATCTGTTACTATGTACCCCAAAGTGCTAGAAGATGCATCTATGTGCACATATAATTATTTTATCCAATCTAGAAAGATCAAAATTGGCGCACTAGCCATGTGCTCCTTCAAATTATCTAAGGCCTGTTGGCATTTCTATGTCCATATGAAAGGTACCTCTCTCTTAAACTAACACTCCATAGGTGCACTTATATAAACATATCCCTTTAAGAACTTCTTTTAATAAGTAGTATGTCCCAGAATATCACATAACTATCGAATGGAGGTAGGAGGAGGTAGATCCACTATGATTGCAATCTTTGTAGGGTCCACCAATACTCCTTTATTACATAGAATGTGACCTAATATAGTGTTGAACAAGGAACAAAAAATGCATTTCTTGAGATTTAATGAAATCTACAACTGCCTTCACCTATATTACATCAACCACAACACCTATATGTGCTCTTGTAATAGGATAAACACCATCCATTCATCTAGATAGACCTCTAAAAACTTATGAATAAATTCCTTAAAAGTTGCAAAAAAAATTCTGGAAAATATGGTAGGTGCATTCTTTAGGCTGGAGGGCATTACAGTATACTGAAAGCAACCCCACTCCATCGCAAAGACAGTTTTATGATATTCTTCATTAGAAATCCAAATATGGTGATACTTGGTGTTTAGAGTGCTAGATTCCACCAAGAATAAGGGGGTCTCCCTAGTATGAAATCCTAATTATGCCTCATACTATTTGGAACAAGAGCCCCAACCGGAAAGTATAGTTGGTTCAAGAGACACAAGAGAAACACATGTACTTTCAAGATAAGCAAGCAAGTTAGCCTTGTGATGTATTCAATTGCACAATGTATAATGTTTCTTTCATGAAATAGGAAAGGAAATAAGTCTTTGAAATAAAGTAATAGTACTATCTTAGCAAAGACACACACATAAATCTAAAATAATCTTGTGAAATCTTGTGAAATAGCTCACAATGAAACCACAATCATGAAAGCATAAGATATGCAATTCAAAGATAAAAAATAAATCCAACTAAATAGTTCATTTTTCATTAATATGTATTAACATAAGCATACACCATAAACAATGAATAAATAGTCTCAAAATCATCTATGCCATATGCATGAAAAGTGTGTTAGCTCCAAGAATTTCAAATTATTGAGTGAAAGTTCAAAGATACACCATTAAACTGATACAACACTTGTTCCAATGGTGGAACATTAAACAACTACTTTCTTCTCAAAATCCTAATCTTCTCTCCTATGCCTAACTTGAGAAGCCAAGGGGAAAAGTCCTTTGCCTAAATTATGAGGGTGTATATATAACAAATGAGGCAACTCTCCACCTTCCTTGTGACTCTTAAGCCCCCTCATGACTCTTGAGCTTCCTTGTGACATTTCAAATTCCCATGAGACCCTTTGACTTCCACATGAATTTTCACATTCTATAAGTGACCTCTGGACTTCAACACACTCTTACATTTCTCAATTTTTTTTAAATTACACTATTACATCCAAAAATGATGTGGAAAACATGATGACTCATATGAATCTTGAGATGACACTTGGACAAGCCATAACTTGGCACTGACGACATGGAACTTTATAGTGATGTATTAATGTCAACTTTTCCTTCTTTGTTTCCATCTTTGTATCTTCATGATAGATCTTGCATGTGCTTCATCTTCATCCTCTGAAGTTGATTGATATGAAGTCTCCTATGTGACTGGATACCTATTCAGGGTAGTGATTTTTTCAGCACCCGATAGTTAATGTGATTGCATACCTATTTCAGCACCTGATATGAAGTCTCTTATGTGACTGGATACCTATTTCGACACTCGATAGTTAATTTAGAGTCTCCAGGTCCCATCCTTCTTTTGTACCAACATGATTGAGATCCCATAGGGTGATGAACTTGACCTGATGTGCCCTTTCTGCAATAACTCCTGTATCTACCTCTTGATTTCATCGTTATCTAGAACAGAGCATCGATATATCGGTCCATTGGGTAGCGGCGCACTAAGGGTTAGATCAATGGAGTGCTTGACTGGATAGTGTAGAAGTACCCCTGTGGGTGAGGTGAAGATGTCCATGTACTCCTCCACAACCATGTCCATATATTGATGCCGTGTGTAGGAGCTATGTCTAGAGGTTGTGGCCACAATATTCTTATTTCCCTGAGGGAAAATCATAAGGAAAACAAATTTCCCAATCTAGGAAATGATCTTATTGCATTGCTTCACAGTGATAAAAGAAATGGCGGTAGTCAGAGCTACCTCTGGTACCCTGTACAACTTATTGCCAAAAGTAATAATAACAATGCGAGGCTTTGACTCATAGACATCATGCCACTTCCACAAGTATGGTTAGCCTAATAATACATCACAAACTTCAAGAGGAGCGACATCACACAATACCTCATCTGTGAAGGGCTTGATGTTGTAGGGAAGGTGACATTGTTCGTTGACGCGAAGATCTCGCCCTTAGTGAAGCCACCTGATGGTTTACGGTTGCAGGTGTGGTGTGGTTGATAGGCCCAACTACTTCATGACCTATAATTAAATGAGGTTGTTTTGGCTCCCATTGTCGACAATGAACTACACCGGAGAACCCTTCATCCACATCTATGAGTGGAAGAGTTGCTCCCCCTCCTCTGGATCTTCAAGCTCATCCTTCTAGATCTTGGTGGTGGAAACGATGGCACTAGGCTTTGCATCGATAATCTGCTTCCCTTTTTTGTTCCCCTTGTCAGTTTCTGACTCACAGTCAGAACATGCATTTAATTCAGAAGCCTTCAGCTTGGGCACGAGTGATTGCTTGGCTTGGCACTCACTTGTGTTGTGACTAGAGCTCTTATGGAACTCACACCATTTCATCATGTCTTTCTTTGTCTTCGTGGTGTTGTTCTTTGCTTGCGGATTTGGCGGGTTGTCGTGGGTCACCTCGCCTTAGCTTTGTCCTTTGTTCTACGGTTTGGGGGTGCTCTTCCCTTGCGTCAGATTTGTAGATCCAAAGTCTCACTTCTTCTGTTTAAATTTTTCCTCGATCTTGATACCCAACTTCTTGTGAAGGGTATGGAAAACATTTGTGAACTCCAGAACATCTTGGTCCCTTCCCTGCCGCAGCATGGTCCACTTTATGTATTTATGTTCATAGCTCTCGACAAGGTAATTATTGTTCCTTGATGGCATCTCAGAAAGAATTCCAAGTGGGTGCTGCTAAAAACAGTGAGGATTCACTCTCATCCTTCTATTCACAGTAGGTTTCCCACCAATCCTTGACATGTGGGGTGGCTTTGAGGAGTGCAAAAGTAATCTTTTCCCAATTGGAAAAGTCATGAACTAAAAAATATCCTTCAAATAGATTTAACCATCTATCTACATGATATGCATATATCGGACCTTCAAATATGGGAATGTCAAAGTCAACTTGTACCTTAAATGGAGTGGTGCTTCCAGAGTGGCTGATGGATGAAGATGTGTCACTTGTGGGTAGCTGCCAGAGGATCTGGGCAAAGTTATCCATCATTGCGTTCCTTTGTTGCTCGAGAGATTCCTCAAGCAATATTTTGAGAGGATCTTCTACCCTCTCGCATTTATTTTCTTCTTCCATGGAGGCTATCAGGGTTTGCGAGGTCGGTCTTTCAAAAGTTCAACCAATTCGAGCCCTTACTCCTTACACCCTGACCTCGTTGGGGACATGCAAATAAAAACAGAGAAAGAGAAAACCGTTATGATACCATTGATCCAGACTTATGCAGGAATGCAACAAAATACAAATATACACATAAACGTTGAGGTGCAACATAAATAAAACTTCATTTCATTAATAGCAAAAAACTGAAATATGCTTACATACAAAAATGGAAATAAACTAGCTTGGGCGATGGTAGCCTATCTCTAAGAAGAGATGTGGTGGCTACATGCCTTTGAACTATGTTACAATGAGGCTCAAAGACCTATTTATTATTGAGAAACAATGGAAAACCCCAAACATAAAAAAACTTAACCCTGGCCTCTAGGAGATGAAGCGCCAAAACTATGGGCCCCGTTTAGGTAAATTGGTGCATCAACCTCCTAGGGTTGTAACTTTCGCATACGATCTCCATTTGACGCGCAAAATACCTCATTATAAATATCTATATGAGGACAATAAATGTGAGTTAACGTCTCACGCTTTCTCGTTTTACAGGAAAACGTCCTTTAGGGCCTCAAAGTGACTTTGGAAGTTTAGGACCCGAAAAATTGCCAAAAATAGTAAATTGTGCTACAATTAACAAAACTGAAAGAAACAATGGTGGGGGTCCAAGTGGAATAAGCAGGTGGCCACCAATATCCACTTGGATCATGTGCATTTTCGACTATCTAGATGTCTGCGGAGTGTTTAAGTTTCAATTTGTTCAACTGATTTTGGTAGTCATTCTGCAAGTTCTTTCTTTCAATGGCAAACCCACCTACAAGCATTGTGGAATTCCTTTGTAACTTTATTCATTGAATGCTTTGGTTTTCTCAATTTATCTTTCCAGATGTTTTATCTTCTATAAGCTGTTTTGTAGGTGGTGGAAAGTTCGCCAACATGGTGTTGGTTGTAATTGACAAAGGCTCCTATAGCGTGGGAGGATTCTTCAGATTTTTCCTCAACATTTCCTATTGCTATCCAATCAAATTCTGAAATAGTTTTGAAACTGTCAAGATTTCTTTTCTTCCTTCTTCTGGCAACTGACTTGGTTTGAGAATTAAAGTAATAATTAGATAGGGATTGAATGATTGAATGATTTCATGAACAATTTGTACTTCGCTAACGGATTTTAATAAAAATGACTCGAGAGGGATTTTCATAGAAATTGGAGTCATTGATGTGTCATGAAAACTCTCTGGAATACATATATGGGTGCTTTGTTCTTACTGTTGAGGAAACTCGTTTTCTCTACTAGATAAAGTGGTCAATGTTGACACAGAGGTCCTCATCATTTTCTCATCTTTATTTGTGTTGACACCTAATCATAGGGATTGGGTGAACAACTGTAAATAGTGTAAATAAATAATAGAGAAAATGGAGAGTCATCAGGATATGAAACTAAACAGTCACTCCCTCATTTATATAATAATGAACAACCCAAATGAATAATATAATCTCATTTGAGGAGTTACCTCTTGGCCTGACATGGTATCATATCAGTTCTAATTTTAGCTTTCCTCCCTTTGTAACTACCTCATGTTCTGCCTATTTTTGCAGAACTGTCACCTTCTTTGCATCTTGTACACCTGTGTTGGTGATTTCTCTGTCTTATCCTTGAAAGATTCTATGCATTATTGAATTCACTAGTCTAAATGCAGTGGGAGTGTTGAAGGGTCAATTTGTTGCATTAAGGCATTGCTTTGCCTACTATGAAAACTGGACCCAATTGATGCGTGGAATGGTCATGTGATGCCAGGAAGTGCTACGACTATGTGTTGGAAGGGTGGTGCAGCTGGAAGCGTGGTGTTATGGCCAACACTGTGACTGCAACTGTATTTTAGTCTATTATTCCCTGGAGCGTGGTGCTGGACTAAATACGCTCTGAGTTTGGTAGAATACCAAATGACCCTCCATTATATCAATATTTGGAGACTGCTGGAAAACACTGCATATTGCTAGTACGAATTATTTATATGCATTGAATGATTGTGTTGCTGGTCTGATATCAAAACGCTGCATATGCTCGTCTGATATCAAAACATTGTATACGCTGATATTTCAATATGAATATTTTGAAAGTCTGCATGTAAATCCCTGTTCCTCAGCACCACTCCCATAGCTCTGGTTTTCACAGTGTCGAAGAGTGTTGGGGTATTTTTCAAACTCATTGCAAATTCACTGGTACAGTTCCATAGACAAAAGTTCGAGGTATGGTGAATGTATATGGTGTGAAGCCCATTCAACTCCTCTGAAAATGGTGGTAGTATTAAAATTCGTTGAGATTTTTGAATGGTGATAATAGAATGAGAATTTTGGATGGTATTTTTTTTGGATATATATTATATGGTTTATATATTGAAACCATCATATAATATATTTGTGAGTGGAGGAATATATTATACATTAAAAGTATTAATATAGTGAATTATTTTTCACCTAAACAGAAGATATCCAGAAAGGTTGTGTTTGTTTTGGAAATCAAAAGCAGATATATTTTTTTGGGAATGCATTCACTAATATCTATTGTTTGAGTAGTTCTCTCTGGGAAAGATAACTATCCAAAATGATCAAGGAAAATTAAACACACTCTCATTTTTAATTGTAGGTTTTAACCCTGTACAGAAATTACCTGCATACGAATTCTAAAACAAAGAAAATAAACAATGCGAGAGCATAACACAT
>APFE030149750.1:137391-150871 GCA_000404065.3 Pinus taeda | reverse complement strand
GAGTTTTGTATTCATTATATTGTAGACCAATTATAAACAGATGGCTGCGTCCATACTGTGTCTACATGAGTCTATAATCATGATGTACTATGAAATCATTCCTGTATCAGAATACTAATTAGTCTGTTAGTTAAAGTTTTTTGATCTGAGTATGGGAATGCCTACCTCAGCGATGATATAATCTTATACATGTATTTTGTGTTGAAAACTACAGGTTCTGACAGGGCTCTCCACGAGATAATCCTCGAAATGATAAAGTACTTCGCCCTTGCTAGATGATATAAAACCCTAATCTATTACAGGCTTCGCACTTTAGGGGGCAATGTGTTACACTAAAATTTGTCACCATGACTACTTGTAGTTAGTATGGCTCCATCAACAGTAATGCTATCCTCCTTGGCAAGCCTTATACCTCTGCTCTCCATGTCAAACTTCATGAAAGGGAGAAAGTCATTAAAAAACATGTTTATCTCTGGGTACGCAAGTTCTCTCTACCTTACCTACGTGTACGCACTCCAAGTTCATAATACATGTGTACTTGTACGCTCTGTATGTGAAGGGATGGGTGCGTACTCCTGTAAAGGTCAAAAGGCGCGAGTTTCATCTAAAAAAAGTTACTTGTGGTCATTTCTAGAGCATTCTAGAAGCTTGTTTGACGTGTATTGAGTGCCTCCAGATGGTTCATGTATCCCTATGAAAGAGGAACTTATCCCATCAAGAGAGGAGCTACCCCATCCAAAAGAGGTATCCCATTGATGGTGCACCTGATTAACTTCCTCTAGAACATTATAAATACAGGCATTGGGCCAGAGGAGGGGAGGATGAAAGCTGAACATTCCAAAGGGTAGATGCTACCGGAATTAGGACTTCCTTGTAGAAGCTTGTAAGGAGAGATTCCCATCCTTTCTTGTTTCATTTGGAAGTGGGTGAGCTTATCAAAGTAAAGGAAAACTCTTGCTGGACCTTGGGAGAAACTTGCACAACACCAAGGCTCAGGTTGTAATGGTTTCTTTTGTTTCCTATTAATACGAATAAGTCCGTTCTTCTCAACAATTTGTTATTAATGAGTTGTTTCATATACTCCTTGGTCTGTATGTTGAATATTTTTTATTTTATGAGATATTCAGGTGCTATGTAATCGTTTGATTGTTAGTGAATGCAGGTTTCGAAGTGAAGTAGGAGCTCATCCGGATCGACGAGGCTGGACTACTACAACAGCGTTGGACTACAGGTAGGATCTAAACACTTGATTTCTTGTATGGTAAATGCATGTTTAGAGAAGGATTGCTCTTAATTGTCTTGTTTGTCACTAGAAAGTCTTAGGCTTCTAGGGAGCTTGGTTTTGTCCGCAAGATTAACTCTTTCCGCATGACACTCAACAATAAATAGGCCTTCGAGCCTCATTGTAACATAGTTCAGAGGCATGTAGCCTCACATCTCTTCTCAGAGATAAGCTACCATAGCCCTAGCTGGATTATTTCCATTTCTGGTTGTAAGCATATTTTAGTATTTTCTATTAATGAAATGAAGTATTATTTCCACTGCATTTTTGTGTATATGGTTATCTCTATAATTTGTTGCATTCCTATTTAAGTCCGGATCATGGTTGGAACTTACTAGTGAAATTTTTGTCTTTCCTTTGTGCACATTGAAGATGAATGATTTTCCATCCTTGATGAGTTGGTACTGGTTATCTCTCCTCATTAATATTGCATCACACAAGTACATGTATGGACTCCCAAACATGACTCCACATACATCAAGGGGAACCACATCTAGATCTACTTCATCAATAAAATTAACACTTATAGAATATCTATTTTTTATTTGTTTTGTTACCTTCAGTTCTGCATCCTTATTTACCCATCCTAAGGGATATGGGTTTAGATGATCACAAACTTCTAGCCCCAACTTCTTGACCAACTCTACTGTGATGATATTTACTTGCAATCTTGAGTCAAACAGAGCATCAATCTTTATCTTCTTGACCTATATCTTTATATGGAAGATTTCAGTCATTTCTTTCTCTTCTTGTTGTTGAAGGCTACTCAAATTCACCTCCTTCTGCATTGAGGTATAGATGATCTTCTCATCCACATCCAAATTTCTTTCAATGTGGTTTCTCAAATTTGTGGCCATGAGATTCTTCTTCTTATTATATTTCTTCTTGTTCTTCGAGTTTTACTTCTAGATGTAACTTCCATCACTTATCTTATGTATGGCCATGAATGTTGCAATGTTTGCAATGGTTTCTAGGATCTTTCCACTAGTGTGTTGCGACTATCATATTTTTATCTTTCCCCATTTTTTCTTCTTCATCCCCTCCTTAGAAGCTTCATGTTGTTCCTTTCACTTTGATCCACTTGATTGCACTCTTTTCAGGCCGATGTTCTCCAGGTACTATGCTTGTACATAAGCCTCATCCACTGATTTGGGCTTGAATAACATCACTTGCTCACGCAGATGACAGTGCAGACCCCACAAATACTTGAGGAGTACATCTAGTTTCTTTGGAGAGATACCCAACATTATACTCATCTTTCTTAATTTTGTGGTGTACTCTTACATGCTTTGGCCCACTTTTGGTTGAAGTAATGCCATTGGATCGACTAGTCCTCCAGGTACCGAATGGGATAAAACTATGACTTAATGAGGGTTTTGAAATCGTCCCACTTAGTCACTGGACGTTCTCCCTCCAACTTCAAGGTTTTAGTGTGGCTCTCCCACCAATTCAATGAATGACCCTCTAATTTTAGTTGCGCGAATGATATCATTTTCCCTTCCTCGATATGATGGGTGCTGAAATAAAATTCCATTTCCTGCAACTAGTGGTTCATCTTCAAAGTGTGAATTTAGTTGTGGTACAACTTGATATAAACCTTTGCTTCCATTTTGAATAGGGATTGATTCAAAAAACTCAAACTGGGTTGATCTTTTCTGGGTTCTTTCTTCAGTTGGTTCTTTGTGTCTTCTTGATCTCCTGATCCTCCTTCTAATTTGTCGTCTACATTCAAACCCCCATATTCTCCAAATATCCCCAGCTTATTTCTAAGGGCCTCCATGAGAAGGTTTATATCTCTGAGTTGTTGTTCAAGCCATGAAAAACTCACCTCTGCAGAATGACCAGGTTCATTTCTCGATTTGTCAACCATGATTAGGGTTTTATGATTTTTGACCACACCAACCTAGATCCCCTGCAAATATTGATTTAGGTGGATCTTCAGACACAATGGCATGGAAATGCTCAAAATTCAAAGTGGCATAAAAGCAAGTATCTTGACATTAGATCAAAGTGCTCGTCACCCTGATTCCAATGTTGTGAACGACACTCTAATCCAAGTCTAGATGATGAAGTTATGGCAGAAAGAGTTTGCCTTAGTTCCTTTGGAAAAGGGGCATTTCTTATCAAAATGGGTATTAAGCCTTATAACGGCAAATTACAATCAGATGAGTCCAAAGGGCGGATTAAAGGCCAACAGGATGAATCCCTGATCAACGATCTCTGACTAATTGCAATTAGAGGTAGGCCATCGGTGATATCGAGACTTAAGACTTGCAATTAGCGATTGCAATCAACGATTGGCGAAGAACACCGGGCCGCAGCAATAGTGATCCGCCGATATCAGTGATCGACGATCGACCAGATTGGCAATTGGTGATCGACAGATCCCCGGTATAAAGGGCCATTGACAGAGTGATTTGTGATTTATGATCACTGTGGACCCGATAGGAAAATAGGGTTGATTTAATGGAATTTGAAGTCCGACTTAAAGGCTTTTTGGTCATATTTTCTTATGTTTCCATGTATTATTGCTTGGAACAAAAAAGGCCTTTTTTTGGGTTTTGGTTGTACCCGTCAACCCATCCATTCAGTGACTGATATTCTAAACAAACAGCCCCTGATTTAAGTGGCCTTTGTCACCAAAGATACATATAAAATCCCAATCATTAGAAAAAGGACGAGCAGGGGAGAGGATTTTGGCACACAGTTCAAGGCAGAAGTAGCACAGGAGGGTTGATAGTTCATTTTGTTTGAAGTGGGAAAATTTTATATGGTTTCTGCCCCTCTCGATGCCACAGATGTAGTAGTGCTATCCATTTCTCCATCTGAGTTCTCCATTTCTCAGCCATTTCTAGAATGGAGGTATAAGACTCCTTTTATGTAAACTGATGATTGTGTTCTCTTCTTTGCATGCCATTTAATGAATGAAGGCCTTCCCATTGATCAAGCTAGGCCCGGAGACGTAGTCTGAGTTGGAAAAACTTCGTTATCAAGTCTTGTTGTCTTATTTTCATGCTTTTATGTGTTTACGCTTCTTTCTTGTCTGCAAATTAGATTTCTGTGTTAAGCTGCAATTTCTACATGTCATTGTTTTCATACATCTATAAGAAAAAGATCCCTGGATCAAGTGGTATCAGAACAGGTCTTTTTAGATGTGAATTTCATGTTTGTATGCTAACAAGAAACAAACTCCGAAGAGGCAAAGGGGAAATAGAGCCTTTCGATCCCGAAGTTGGGCATGCACATCGAAGGAGAAACATGGCAGAAGATAAAGCTCATCTTGAAGAGGAGCGCAATTTCCGCAAGACCTTCTATTCAATGGCAGAGAATGTCAGTAAGTTGGTTTTAAGGCTAGAGAAAGCAGAAAAGAGAAACCCAGAAGAACAAGGTTCAACGCATGGAAATGGTGGAGAAGAACCCCCTCCTTCTCCTTCTACGAGTGAAAGTTCTTCTTCCTCTCGCCACCATAATCATAGAAATTCAAGGGATGCATCTAAGAAACCCTTCTTTAAATTAGATGTTAAATTTGAACTTCCCATGTTTAATGGTGAAAGTAATGCATAAAATCTTAATAATTGGATTAGGCAGATTGAGGTATACTGTAGGATTCAATAGATCGTGGAGGATGAGGCAAAGATTTAGCTAGCCTCTCTACGATTGAGCAACACCACTCTCATTTGGTGGGAGAGAAAATTGCAGAGTAGTAAGAATGTGGGTAACCTTTTTTCCTCATGGCCTAATTTTATTTCTATGTTAAAGGAATAGTTTTATCCCTTGGGATACAAGAAAAAAGCTTTAATGAATTGGAAGTATTTAAGGCAAGGAAAAGGTTAGGATGTTCATAGTTTTATAGAGGAGTTTAGAAAGCAAGCACTGAATTTGGGTATTGCACTTGATACACCTAAAGTAGTAACTAAGTACATTGGCTCGCTACATAGTTACATTAGGCCTTCATTATTGTTGTTTGAACCAACCACTATTGACTCAGCCAGTGTGAAGGAAATTCATATTGAGAACAGGGGAAAAAATGAAAGAGATGATCATTCCAGAAAACCATCGTTCGAACCTCCCAATGGCAAATCTAAAGGGAAATGGAAATGAAAGGAGAAGAAGACGGCAACAGCCAACAAGAAGAAATATTGTATTGAAATCACTGCAAAAAGGAAGGTCACAATGACGATTATTGTTGGAAATAACACCCAGAAAAGAGACCGAAGAAGTATGGAGGAAAAGGCAAGTAGAAGACAATGGCAACAACGCAGCAAGACCTTGGATTCGATTCAAGAGATGAAGCATTGACCGCACCAGTAGGAACAAAAGGTACTCTTACACCTCATGTTAATTCTGAATCGCATGAAGGCACTAGTTCTATGAATGAGTCCCTTCCTAATGATCGAATGGGAATTGAACTGTTTCATATCAGAGTTGTCATAAATCATACTAAAGTAAAAACTCAGTTTGATACCGGATCCCAAGAAAACTTAATTACAGAATCCTTGGTAAAGAAACTCAGCTTAGAAACAAAACCACATCTGAAACCTTACCTTCTTGGATGGATACATGATAAAGAAAAACTAAATGTAACCAAGCAGTGTAAAGTAAAATTTGTAATCGCTTCTAAGCTAGTGGATGAAGTAGAATTGGATGTGATCCCATTAGATATCTGTGGCATGGTGTTAGGGAGTTTGTATCTATGTGATAGAAAGGTATTCTTTTTTCATCATGAAAACAAATACCAAATCACAAAAGATAGGGTAGAATATATAGTAATGGCTCATTAAAATAATTCAATGCTAGCCTTCTAAGTGCTGGACAAATGAAAAAGCTGGTGAATTCCAGTAAGGGTTGCATGATGATGGTTATAAGGGGAAAAGATGAAGAAGTAGCTGCTGCTTTCTAAGGTTGTGATCAGGAACATAAATAGGAATTATCTTAATTAATTTCTAATTATGATGCGCTGTTTTAGGAACTAAAGGGATTACCTCCAAAGAGGGAAATCCAACATGAAATCCATTTGCAGCATGGTGCACCTTTACTGAATATTGGCATGTACAGGATGTTGAACATTGAGATGAAGGAAATCAAGAAACAGGTGCTTGAATTTTCGGACCAAGGGGTCATCAGGCCGAGCACTTCTCTATGTGGCTCACCAATTGTCTTAGTCCCAAAGAAGGATGGCACATGGAGGATTTGTGTGGATTACCATGCACTAAACAAGATCATGGTGAAAAATTGCTACCCTCTTCCATGCATCGATGAGTTATTAGATCAGTTAAAGAATGCTATTTATTTCACCAAATTGGATTTGCGTAGTGGTTATCACCAGGTCTGAATTGCAGAGCAAGACGTGTGGAAAACCACCTTCAAGACAAAATAGGGGTTGTTCGAATGGATGGTGATGCCATTCGAACTTTGCAACACTCCAACCACTTTCATGAGGGACATGAATGATCTCTTTAGGCCTTTCATTGATGAATTTGTTCTTGTATATTTAGATGATATACTTGTCTTTAGTAAAAGTTGGAATGAACATGTGCGTCATGTGAAGAAAGTGCTTGATGTATTGAAAAATGAAGAACTCTATGTAAAGTTGTCAAAGTGTGAGTTCGGGAAAACCACTTTGGGTTACCTAGGTCATATTGTTGGTCATGGTCAGTTAAAAATTGATCCCTCTAAAGTTGAAGCAATTGTAAATTGGCCTAATCCTACTAGTGTAACCGAGGTCCACAACTTTTTAGGTGCAGTCCAATATTGGAGGAGATTTATTGCCAATTTTTTTTGTTATTGCAGCACCTTTTCACACATTGACCAATGTGAAATAGGTCTTCCAATGGGGAGGAAGACAACAGAAGTCCTTTGAAACATTGAAGGAAAATATCAGCACCACACCAGACTTAGCCTTACCAGATCTCCAACACCCATTCGAGATTGAAATCAATGCTAGTAGTTATGCCATGGGAGCTATACTGATGCAGCAAAAGAAGCTGATTTGTTACCATTCTGAGAATTTTTCTCAGGTTGTGATAAACTATCCTACTTATGACAAGGAGCTTTATGCCTTGGTGTAGAGTGTGAAAAAGTGGAAACACTACCTGATCGGTAAGGAGACCATCATCCATACAGATCATCAGCCCTTGTAGTACCTTCAATCACAAACCAAGTTGTAGCAATCTCATCATTTCAGGTGGATGGGTTTTCTTCAATAGTTTCATCTGGTAATGAAGTATAAGAAGGGCACTAGCAATAATGTGGTCGATATACTATCTCACCCTCCTATTTCTGCTTCTGTTATTTTGCATAATGTTTCGTTATCTTTTGACAATTATGCTAAACAATATGCTAATGATGATGACTTTAAGGAAATTTATGCAAAACTAACCCATGGTTCACAGGTGGACAACTATCACTTGCAGGGGAAACTGTTGTATCATCTTGGCAAATTGTGTATTCCCATAAGGGAAAGAGTACATGTAATTCGAGAGGCCCACACCTCTCTTGTGTCTAAACACTTTGGCACCGAAAGACATTGTGACCCGCTATGTAAAGGGTTGTGTGATGTGTTCTATTTCAAAGCCCTCTAATAGAAAACATGGGATCTACACACCACTCCCTATTCTGAGTCGTCCATGGGAAAGTGTGTCAATGGACTTTGTAGGGGGTCTGCCTTTGTCTAGAAAGAGTCACGATTATTTATATGTCATCGTTGACTGTTTTAGCAAGATGTGTATTCTAATGCCCTGTAAAAAGTAGATCACTGTAGAGCAGACTGCTTATCTTTTCTTTCAACATGTTTGGGTCCATTTTGGATTACCCACATCGATTGTGTCAGATCAGGACTCTCGCTTTCTCAAAGAGTTTTGGACTAGCTTGTGGAAGATGATGGACTCCAAATTGAAAATAAGAATGACATTTCATCCATAGACTGACGAAGAGACAGAGGTTGTCAACCGTATCGTGGTACACTTGCTACAAGGCTATTGTGGGAAACATCCTAAGTTGTGGTATGAACATCTCCCATATGTGCAACATTCCTACAACTGAGCAGTGCACTCATCTACGCAAGGTTCACCATTTGAGACATGTTTTGGTTACCTACAAAAGGACCCTTTTGATATGGTCTTTGTAAGGGAAGATGGCTCCAGTGGACATAATTATAGGGACAAAGCTTAGTAGTTCATACAGTGAATCCAATTGA
This sequence comes from Pinus taeda, assembly GCA_000404065.3. Lineage (NCBI taxonomy): Eukaryota > Viridiplantae > Streptophyta > Pinopsida > Pinales > Pinaceae > Pinus > Pinus taeda. Next base: position 142,394 of record APFE030149750.1, on the reverse strand, counting down.
TTCACCAAGCAGTACAAGAGTAGTTGGAGAAAAGTCAAGCCTGTTACAAGGCTCAACATGACAAACACCAAGACAACCACCAATTCCAAGAGGGCGACAAAGTGTGGTTCCGCATCAGCAAGGACAGGATGAAGGGAGAAGGGAAGAAGTTGTGACCAATCCAGTATGGTCCATTCACCATTTTGGAGAAGATTGGAAACAATGCCTTTTGTCTTGATTTGCTGATATACATGCAGATATTCTCAGTAGTGAATGTGGAGAACTTAAAGTTGTATGAACCACCATTGATCATGGACACCGATGAGGTGGGCACAGTTCCTACAGTTGATGATTTTACACCAGAATATCTCGATGTGTTACCTGAAGGCATCATCCTTGACAAAAGAAACAAGACTTCACGGCGAGGAGATGTGGAATACCTTTGAGTTGGTTTCAAGGGGATGTGCCCCAGCAAGGCAAAATGGTTGGATAAGGAAAGGGTAAGGGAACAATTCCCTCACTTGCCAATTGACTAATGAAAGCTTTTGGCAGTCAAAAGCTCCTCAATGGGGAGGATTGATCTAGGTGGATCTTCAGACACAATGGCATGAAAAGCTCAAAATTCAAAGTGGTAGGAAAGCAAATATCTTGACATTAGATCGAAGTGCTTGTCACCCTAATTCCAACGGTGAAAATGGCACTCAATTCCGAGTCTGAATGATGAAATTATGGCAGAAAGAGTTTTCCTTAGTTCCTTTGAAAAAGGAGGCATTTCTTATAAAAATGGGTTTTAAGCCTTATAAAGGAAAATCACAATCGGAGGAATCTAAAGGGTGGATTAAAGGTTGGCATGATGAACCCCTGAACAATGATCTCTAACTAATCACAATTGGGGGCAGGCTATCAGTGATATCAGGACTTAAGACCTGTGATTAGTGATAGCGATTGGTGATCAACATCGGTGATTGGCATCGGCGATCGGTGAAGAACCACAGACCACAGTGATAGCAATCTACTGATATCGGTGATTGGAAATCAGCCAGATCAGCGATTGGCAGATTCCTGGTATAAAGGGCCATTGACAGAGAAATTTGTGATTTCCAATCAGCATAGACCCGACAGGAAAATAGGGCTGATTTAATGGAATTTTAAGTTTGGCTTAAAGGCTTTTTGGTTGGATTTTCTTATGTTTCCATGTATTATTGCTTGGAACAAAAAAGGCCTAATTTTGGGTTTTGGTTGTACCCGTCGATCCTTCCATTCAACGACTACTATTCTAAACAAACAAGCCCTGATTTAAGTGGCCTTTGTCACAAAAGATACATATAAAAGCCCGATGATTGGAAACATTACAGGGGGGAGAAGATTTTGGCACACAGGTTGAGGCAGAAGCAAGTACAAGAGGTCTGATAATTCATTTTCTCTGAAGTGGGTAAATTTATATGGTTTCTACCCCTCACGATGCCACAGACGCAGTGGTGCTATCCATTTCTCCATCTAAGTTCTCCATTTCTTAGTCATTTTCCAGAATGGGGGTATAAGACCCCTTTTATGTAAACTGGTGATGGTATTCTCTTCTTTTCATGCCATTTAATGAGTGAAGGCCTCCCCATTGATCGAGCAGCGCCCAAAGATGTAGTCTGAGTTGGACGAACTTCGTTATCAAGTCGTGTTGTCTTATTTTTGTGCCTTTATGTGTTTCTTCTTCTTTCTTGTGTGCACATTCGATTTTTGTGTTACGCTGTAATTTCTACATGTGATTTTTTTCATACATCTATAAGCAAAAGATCCATGGATCAAATATCCACAAATACCCAAAGAAAATTTCTTTGATACTAAATGATCTGTAAACTATTGTGTTTATTCCACTGGATAGTTCATCACAACATATCAAATTATAATATATTAAATATTGAAATTTTACAATATTACATTTTTATTCAACTTTAATATCTGTATATTTTAATATAATTTATGCATGCATGTGAATGGAAATTATGTAGAAAAGTAGATAATGAAAAAATAAGTTCACACACAAATAAGACATAAGATATTCTCTCTGGGAAACCATTTTAGGAGAAAACCCAGCTAGAAGGTGAGGTTGCTTTGCTCTCTTTCTCTGTGTGGAAATATGGCTGCAAGTACAAAAAAGTAATGCCTTTGGCCCATGGGTTGCTACAACACACAGATCCTCTTTGTGTGGTCTACCTCCTATCTCTCCTGGCTATATTTTCTCAGCTATGGAACAAAATTCTTTTGAAATAATGGAATGCCTCTTCCTCCTAGTGGCCCAGTTATGACACATCTCGGTAGCCTACTAGTGTTTAAGTTTGACGACATAAACTATTAAATAGAGTTACAAAATAGACCCTTCTAGAGTATTTTACATCACAAACATGTGGCTAGCCCCTTTTCCATAAATAATGGGGGTTGATGCAACATAATCCCGAACTATAGGTGTGAAAACAGGAAGGTCAACTTCTGTGTGGCATAACTTTTTCATACAGACTCTGATTGACGTGCTTCTTGTGTCGTTGGTGAAAAGGTGTCACACTAAAGTGAAAAAATTTTACCCCCAAAAAAGTTCGCTTGATGCCTCAAAATGCTCCCGAATGGTTTTAGATCCTATCTTGCCAAACTGGGTCCCACCAATAAAAACGGTCCTGTGAGCTAATTCCTCCACTTTTTCCACTCCAAATGCATCGAGATGGATGAAAAACAATATCATTATCCAATTCAGATTAAAAATTTTCATGATTTAGGGGCCCTTCCATAGTATTTCAAATTTTTTGGGGCCTAAGGTGTCATTAGCAACATTGTACCAAAGGACTAAGTCTCCCTCATGAAAGATAGGAGGGTGTGAATTAGATTCAGGTGTTGCTTTAACCCTTTTGTTTACAACCTAATTATGTTGTAGGGAAGGGCATCGATATTATTTGATGTGTTCCATTTGAATGAGACACTACTCTATGGAATTCATATAAGGTATAATATCGACAATGATTCATAGAATAGGGATCTCACATTCTATTGATAGAATTGCTTCAACCCCATGAACAAGGTGGAAGAGAATGAAATGAAAAAGAAATTTGATTGATGTGTGGTATGCCCACAAGGTTGAGAAAAGAATGTGGTTCCAATTTGTTTTATTTTCATTCAACATTCATTGAACATGATCTTAAGGACTTTGATAATAAAAAATTGCCTTACCATTGGAATAAGGGTAGTATGGTGAGGAGAACTCATGAGTGAACCAAAGGAGAATTCAGAGTTCATAAAATATATCATTTTTTAAGTTCTTACTATGGTCAGAAACTAACTCCTTGGGAACACCAAATTGTTTGATGACATGGTTTAAAAAGAAACATGTTATGGTGTTGACAGTCTTGTTGAATGTAAGCATAATTGTTCCGCACTTGGTGAAGTATTCGACGATGACTACAATATATTTATTGTCATTTTGGGATGACATATTAGAAGTCATGAAGTCAATTCCCTAGTTTCAAAAGGGGCCTACTCCAATGAAATTATACAATGAGGTTGGATGGGATTGTGATTTGTGGGCATAAAGTTGGCATTTGGTGTGTCAATTGAATACTTGAATGAAATTATGAAAAAGGGTGGGAAAGAAATAACTATTGTGGATGATTTTATGGCTAGTTAACATCCTTACGAGGTGTTCTCCACAAGTTCCATTATGACAGTCATTTAAGAATTTTTCAAATTCTTTGAAAGTGAGGCATCCAAAAACAAGGGAATCAAATCCTTGTTGATACAATATGTCTCCTATGTGGAGATAGCAAGGGGCATCATCGTTAATTTTCCACCGATCATCTCATGTGAGATGTGGGTTGAAATTTTGGGTTTTCAAGTAGAGGAGATTGTCTCCATACCAAGGGTCAGGGAAAATTTTAAGAACCCCCCCAAATTTATAAGTATAATAAATGGGCGAATCTCCATGGTATATAGGAAAAATGGAAGGCGATTTTATCAATAATATAATATGTATATATAATTTTTTGGCGAATATTTTACTCAATTATAAAATCTTGTAAGATCTTGGTATTACCATGGGTTATCATAAACCTGGAGGCTTAAAAATTACTATTAGTAATTTATAAAATTAAATAAAATTAATAGTTGTTTTTTATTTTATTTTTATTTTAACCAAGCTAAAATGTTTAACATACATTAAATTACAACATCCATTTTCACTCTTGATCCACCAAGCCCCGAGAGGGATCAAATATTTTTTCATTCTATGCTAGTTTGCATATCACGATATTTGATACCTCTCGGGGGTTAGTAGATCCAGAGTAAAGATGGATCTATGTTGGTTTAATTCCCCCATTTAAATAGGCTACATTCCATGTGAATACCATGGGCCAATACCATATGCCATTTTGGTGAATACCATGGGTCAATACCATGTGCCATTTTTATTTTTATTAATACTAATATTAGGGTTAATAATGTTTTTTTGCATGGTATTAATGACAATCTAATCATGGTATTTGTCCCATAGTATTTTGCCCAGAGGTTTCACCTAAATATAACGCATTTTTTGAGTGTTCGTAAATATAAGGTGACTTATGGAGTAAATATTAAAAAAAAAAATTATTTGTTTACCATACCTCTCATTTATTTATATTTTTATTAATTTACCATACCTCTTTCACAAATATGGTATTTGGCCCATAGGATCACTTAAATAAAACCTCTTTCTTGAGCCTTCATAAATAGAATGAGGGTTATGGACTAAATATAAAAAGAGGTTTTATTTATTTACCATGCGTCTAGTTTATTTATATTTTTATTTATTTACCATACCTTTTGAGTAAGTATAAAAAGACGTTTTATTTATTTACATACCTCCACTTTACTCATATTTTTATTTGTTTACAACCTTGCATGTATATAAGGTGACTTATGGAATAAATATAAAAATTGCTTTATTTATTTACCATACCTCTCATTTATTTATATTTTTATTAATTTACCATACCTCTTTTATAAATATGGTA
>APFE030149750.1:118975-131316 GCA_000404065.3 Pinus taeda | reverse complement strand
ATATTAATACATATAATGGTTCAAAATTTAATCATCGAATTAGGTAATCTAGATAACTATTATGTTGTTCTAAGAATTGAATACAAAATATATTCAATAATTATATATAAACTATAGAAAATTTTACTTAAATTACTATAAGGATTGGAAATTTATAATGTTTATTAATCACTATATATTTATATATATTATAGTTAAAATAATCTCGGAGTATGGCTTAAAGAATCATTTATTGGAAAATGATTCATTCATTGTTTAATAATACAACATAATATATGTCAAAAGGTTATATTATTGGTAAATTATTAATTATTTATAAATATCCTTTCAATTCTAAAGGTATAGTAGTAATCGAATATATATATAATAGAAATCATGAAAGAATAATTTATTAAATTATTTCATAATTATTATTCCAATTATAATATTTAAGTCTCAATGTAGCCAAATAATAACAGTAAATAATAGTAATAAGGTTAATACAATTAATGGTTCGAAACCCATTACATATCTTATTAATAGCTTATAAAAAATAAAAGGTAATTAAGATAATACAAGGGATTAATTTATACTAATTCTAATATACTATTAGGATGCTGCGATTAAAAGGGAGAATATATAAAATTATGAATTAAAAGCTAAAAATATATTAAAACTTTATAATAAACCAAGGGAAAGGACTAACCACAGAAAACAACCTCTAAGGGACAGAAACAAGAAAACCTAAGACAATACAAATAAGGGACCGAGGAGGCTAGGAAGACAGGGCTGGGACCCAGCAACTGTTAATCTTCCAACCATCATCCCTATTAAGATTTTTCGGCCTTTTTTCAATCTCGAGGGCCTCTCTAAACTTGCGATGGTGAAACTGCGCAACTTTAGCAATGACTTGAGCCTCTTCAATACAGACATGATGCATCGTCTTCTCGCCATGTTCAACCAGGGCTGAGGACTTGGTCCTTCCATGCCTTAAGTTAACCGAATGCTCGCTAATCCTTTGATTGATAGAGCAACCCGTCTCACCAATATATGGTGTCCCACAGGAACAAGGAATGACATAGACGCCCTTCATGTCTTTAGGGTCAATAGGATATTTTACAGACCTGAGGGAGCCACGGATAGTGTTGAGAGGCCTAAAAGTCGCGGGCACATCGTACTTTTTCAGAATCCTCGCAATCCTATCAGTGGTCCCTTGGATGTAAGGAAGGTTAACCCCTATGACACAATCATTCGGATCTCTACGGATTGAAGGCTCCTTCTTGGCCTTGAGGAAGGATTTTTGACCCAGGTGTCTACTGTAACCATTCTTCACAAAGACATCTAGGAGATGAGCCTTCTCCGTTTCCAAGCTCTCTTCATCAGAAATTCTAACAGCACGGGTGGCAAGAGTGCTCAGAACCCCTAACTTCTGAGCGGGGAAATGATGGGAAGAAGCATGCAAGTATTGCTCAGTATGCGTCTTCTTTCTAAACACCTGATGAGAAAAGGAACCATCCTCTTTCTTAGAGATGAGAACATCCAAGAATGGAAGACAACCATTGTTTTCATTTTCCATCGTGAAATTGATAGCGGCGGACTGGTTATTGAGATGACTGAAGAAATGATCCAGCTCATCAGGACCATGAGACCAGACAACACCAGGAGCATGGAGTATATGGGTAATGCCTTTGTCGATGTTCTCTTCAGGCAAAATGGTTGGTCCTAATTTTTTTTTGGTTGCATCCATTCCATATACCCCAACACACCAGGGAAGGAATTTCGTTTTGTTTATTTGTTTTGATTCATTCCACCAGCCAACCCATGCTTGTGATATGGATTTACCTCTCCATTTATTTGATGAAGAGTGATCCAGGTGGATATTGGCGGCCACCTGCCTATTCCACTTGGACCCCCACCATTGTTTCTTTTAGATTTTCAGTTTCCTTACTTGTAGTACAATTTACTATGCACCCACTTGGGATTCATTCTAAGAAACATTTGGTACTCAAGTACCACGATTGCCTACAAAGGTACATCCAATATGAGATGGACTTCCTAGACATCTCCTCACTTGGCACGACGTATCGATATGCTATCGAGATCAAGCAGAAGTTTAAATAGAAAAAGGGAGACTTTGGATCCGTGAATTCAAACCAAGGGAAAGGCACCCCAAATCACAAAGCAAAGGGTAGAGCCAAGGCAGGGCGACCCAGGATAACCCACCAAAGACGAAAGAAAACAACAACACCATGAATACAAAGAAAAACACAAGAAAGTGGTGTGAGTTCCATAAGATCTCCACTCACAACAAAATTGAGTGTCGAGCCAAGTAGTCATTGGTGGCCGAACTGAATGCTTCTAAGACCAATGCATGTTCTGACTCTGATTCAAAACCTGAGAAAGGGAATGATAAAGGGAAGCCAATCATTGACATGAAGCTCAACGCCACTATTATAACTAGCAAGATATAGAAGATCGAGCCTAAAGATCTAGAAGAGGGGGAATGCCTATTCCACTCACACATGTGGGTGAAAGGTTCTCTATTGCAGTTCATTATCGACAATGGGAGCCAAAAGAACCTCATTTCAATAGAGGTCATGAAACAACTGAGCCTACCGACTACAACACATCCACTACCATACACCATTAGGTGGCTTCACCAAGGATGTGATCTATGCATTAGCCAGTAGTGTCTCCTTCCGTACAACTTCAAGCTCTTCAGTGATAAGGTTCTATGTGATGTTGCTCCTCTTGAAGTTTGGATGTATTATTATGTCGACCATACTTATGGAAGTGACATGTTGCTCCTCTTGAAGTTATACGAAATACCGAAGGTAGCCCCACCTAGAGCCATATCTTTGATCTTTGTTAAGTAATGTAGTAAGGTCATCTCCTAGACTAGGAATTTTTTTTTCTTTCTAATTCATTCTCAAAGTAAGGGGAAGGTTGTAGCCACATCCATGGCCCCCAATAGCAGTTCCTCCAAGTAGGCAGATGTGGTCATGGAAGAATACAGGGACATCTTCTCCCCACTCACAGTGTACCCTTGCATTATCAAGTCAAGCATCCAATCGATTTGACTTCCAGAGCACCACCACCCAACAAGCCAATATATAATTGCTCCATTATAGAAAGCAAAGAGATCAAGCAGAAAATCTAGGAGTTGCTGCAAAAAGGGCACATTTGAACAAGTTCCTCACCTTGTGGGAGCTTGATTGTATTTGCACAGAAGAAGGATGGAACTTGGAGGCTTTGCATCAATTATCAGGCACTAAACAAAATCACTGTCAGGAATAGGTATCCAATCCCACAGATTAATGACCTACTAGACCAACTCAAGGGGACCAGTTATTTCAGCAAGATCAATCTGAATTCTGGTTATCACGAGGTTCCAATCAATCCCATGGATGTATGGAAGACCAAATTGAAATCCAAGGAAGGCATTTTTGAATGCATGGTTCTACTCTTCGGGTTGGAAAATTTCCCTGCCACTTTTATAAGGCTAATGGATGAAATATTCCGGCCCTTCACCAACTCATTCATGGTGTTTTATCTAGATGACATCCTCATCTTGAACAAGAGTTGGGAAGAATACTTGCAACATATTTTCCAGGTCCTTCAAACCCTTCGACAGTGCAAACTATGTGCCAACTTGGAGAAATGCACCTTTGGAATGAGCCAAGTCCAATACTCGGGTTACATCATAGATGAGCATGGCATGCATATGGACCCAACCAATATCCAAGTCATTTAGGATTGGTGAGCCCCAACCACTCTAACGGAGCTTTACAACTTTTTCGGCCTTGCAAATTTTTATCGGAGGTTTGTGTTGGGATTCTCCCATATCACTTGGTTGTTGAGTTACATTTAATAAGGGTAGGGTGAAAGCAAAGTTGTCCAGGTTCGAGTCCAAAAAAAAGGTGTTCATTGAATTCAAGCACTGCCTCTTCTCTACACTGGTACTCACACTGCCAGACTTGCAATAACCATTTGAAATTGAGATAGATGCCTTAGACTATGCTATTGGTGTAGTCCGCACCTAACACGGGCATCTGATGGCCTATCATAGTGAAAAAATTCCAATACAATTCAGAAGTAGACCACCTATGATAAAGAGATGTATTCCATCAGGAAATCTTGCCGACACTGGAAGCACTGCATTCTGGGGAAGGAGGCAATCATCCACACCGATCACCAACCTCTTTAGTTTATACAAAAAAAGTGGAAGTTACAGAACGATTGCCATTAGAAATGGTCTACATATCTGTAAAAAATCCACTTGAACATTAAATATAAAAAGGGAATCACCAATCATTTTGCAGACTTCCTTAGCCGACCCCCAGTTGCAACATTGACTATTATTCTCGACTTTTGCGGTCACAAGACCTCTAGATGGCTGCAACTATACAAAAATGATCTAAATTTCACCTCCACATACCATATGCTAGTAGATGGAAAGCAAGTTCCTAATTTCCACCTCCAGGACACATTATTATGCTACCTAGGCCACATTTGTGTTCCTTCAAGTGAGCATGCCAAGCTGATTTGGGAGGCACACTATAGTCGGGTAGCAGGACAATTTGGTGTGCAGAAAACTATGGTTGTATTACAAAACTACATTCATTGGCCCAAACTCTCACTGGATGTTGGGAAATATATGAGATCCTACACTGTCTGTGCCACTGCATATCCAACCATCAAGAAGCAAGGCCTGTACACTCCTCTACCTACTCCTAGCCAACCATGGGAATCCATCTCCATGGACTATATGTCGGGCCTATGTTTTACCAAACATGGAAATCACTGTGTATTTATGGTCATGGACATATTTTCAAAGATGGTTATATTTGTGGCCTGCAAGAAGAGTATCACAATAGAGGACACTACCAAACTCTTATTTGAACAAGTATGGGTACATTTTGGGATCCCACAAACCATTATATCAGATCAGGATAGCAGGTTCTTGAGCATATTTTGGTGAAGCCTCTGGATATGATTGGACACCAAGCTCACAAAATTGATTTCCTTCCATCCTCATAATGATGGCCAGACGAAGGTCGTCAATAAGATGATAGTGAAGATACTCCGGATGTACAACTATAAGCATCCTCGAACCTCGAATGAGAGTCTTCCATGTGTGGAACACAATTATAATAGAGCTCTCCATAGCTCGACTGATCGCAGTCCCTTTCAAGTGAGTCTTAGATTTCAACCATTGTGTCTAATTGATGTTGACATGCCTCGTGTGACAACATAGACCGAATCCACACTTGTACTGTCTAAGGTTGATAAAGTGACCATATTTATTGAACGCATCAAACACATTCGCTAGGAAGTCCACAACATTATGGAGAAATCAAATGCCAATTACAAGCAGCCACATGATCAACATTAGGTGCCACACAAGCTTCATGTGGGCAACAATGTTTGGTTTCATTTTCCAAAGGAATGCCTTATTGAAGCCTATTGGAAACTCAGAAAACTTTGATATGGTCCTTACAACATTACTAATATTGTGGGATACAATGCATTTGAGCTCAGAATTACCCCATTCATTTGCCTACACCTAGTTTTCAATGTGGACTGCCTTCGACCATACTTCCCACCATTGTTGGACACATCAGACATTGCAGAACAACTCACACCTACAGAGTTAAATCTATACTTCTAGGAAGAAGGAAAAACTGATCGGATCATGGACACATAGATAAAGAACACCCAAAAACAAATGATCCAACTATATCGAGTTGTCAAATTAGGCCAACTCCTTCACCAGGACAAGTGACTCACCAGGGACCAAGTTCAAAAGAAGTTTCCTCATCTCATGGAGGAACTCAATGCAATGGGGACCAGTGCTACCTAAGGGAGGAGGAATGATCCAGGTGAATATTGGTGGCCACCCACCTATTCCACTTGGACCTTGACCATTGTTCCTTTAGTTTTTTAGTTTCCTTAATTGTGGCACAATTTACTATTTTTTGCAGTTTTTTGGGTCTTGAACTTCTGGAGCCATTTTGAGGCCCTAAACTAAGTTTTTTGGAAAATCACTGGTGGAAAATATGATTTATCATCTTGATATTTTTTGATAGAAGTTGCATTCCTTGGATAGATATTTACAATGAGTTATCGTGTGCATCAAACGAAAATCGTATGCCAAAGTTATGACCCCGAGAAGTTGATGTACCAATTTACCCCAACGGGGCCCATAGTTTGGCATTTCATCTCAATAATAAATAGGCCCTCAAGCCTCATTGTAACATAGTTTAGAGGCATGTAGCCACCAAATCTGTTTTCAAAGATAAGCTACCATTGCTCGAGCTTGTCTTATTTCCATTCTGTTTGTAAGCATATTTCAGTATGTGATATTAACGAAATGAAGTGTTATTTATGTTGCATCTCTATATTTATGGTTTTATCTATAATTTGTTGAGTTCTTGTTTAAATTCAGATCAAAGAAATTCCATGATAAATGAAGTTCCATACCATGGACACCACCTGGCAGTGTAAAAATAAATGCTCTATGGATTCTTCAGTTAGTTGACATAACAAACACCATGAGGGGCCATGATAAGAGTGTTTCATAAAATTTTCTCCAATTGGTATTTCATTTCCCATAATGCACCAAAATAGAAATCGTGCTTTTGTCATCCCCTTAAGCTTCCATAACTACTTCCACCACCATCTTGGTGCATCAGGTTCTATTTTGATAATGGTTATGAGGTAACCTTCCTTGGGAGTGTAGGCACCATGTTTTGAGAGAACCCATAGTAGTTCATCTTCCTGTTTGGCTAATATAGTGCGTGATGAGGATAAAGCCCTGAGATAATTTTCCCATACTTCATGCCATTGTGCAGGGAGTTGTAGTTCTTCGGCAGTGAGCTAGTACTATCCCCAAATGTTCAATCTAATGGGATCTCCAATCTAATATAGGAATTTTATCTGATGTTCATTGAGGAAAGTGATTAACTCATGTGGGATAATATGTTTATTTTTCTAGCCAGACCATGGGTCAATTGCAATACGTACATCATATCTAGAGCCAATGCACCAAGCTAATACTGCAACATTGAGAGGAAAACACTTAAGGAAAATTTTCTAAATGGTGGAGATGTTTGCTATCGATTTGTTGGGGAGATGAATCCACTCTTCAATAGATAGGGGGTGATATATTTTTTTTGTGCCAATTCTATCTAGAGGTTATTTGTAGTGATTAATATCCATCCAACTTTGCTGCCAAAGCTTGTGAAAAACAATGTAGGTCCTTTAGACCCCATCCTCCCCATGCCTTTGGGAGGGAAATTTTGTCCCATCTGACCTATGTAAAGGTGTGTCCCTTCTTTGAGCCATGCTAGAGGAAACCACAACAAATCCTCAGTATGATGTTTAGAATGCCTTTTGGCATCCGAGATAAGGCATCCATAACACCAGTGTGGCTTCAATGAACGATTTAGTGAGAAAAAGTCTGCCCACTCTAGAGAACCACTTATGGCACCAAGGTTTAATTTTCTTCTCAATTTTAGTCACTAGCCACATCCAATCTTCCTTCCAATTTTGATTAGGCTTGAGCTTAAAAAAATATAGTTAATTCCTTCTTTTAGGTATAGGAAAGTGAATGGATAGATGTTGCAAGCATGAGTGAGTTCAATATCAGTGCATTCAAAACAAGTTATAGTAGATTTTTGTTGATTTGGAGACATAATTGTAGCATTGCAAAAAGTGTTTAGGATGTCTTTGAATGCATTTGTATCATCAAATGAACCATCCAGAAAGATAAGTACATCATCAACAAATAGTAGATGTGTGAAAAGTGTATGACCACCTATAATAATCCCTATGAGAGTATCCTGCGTAATGGCTATAAGCATGAGTCTTCTTAATCCTTACATAATCAATAGGAAAAGTAATGGGGAGAGCAGGCATCCCTACTTGAGTCCGTGATCTGCATGAAAGAAATTTTATGCAACACCATTGATGAGAACAGAGTAATAAGCAGTGGAGATATAACACAAGATCCATTTTATAAAAGATATAGGGAAACCCAAATGAGCGAAGAGTAATTTGATGTAGATCCAGTTGGCCCTATCAAAGGCCTTGGATAGGTCAATCCTGAGGAGCATTCCTTTTAGTTTTAGGGTATTGAGACTGTGAAGGCTCTCTTGGGAAATTCCAATAACTTTGTGGAATTAATGATCTTCTAAAAAAAAAATGTTTTCCTTTGATATGTGACAAGATAAAATCGGGTAGATTCTATTAGCAATGATCCTGGCAATGATCTTGTAGATAGCATTGCATAGAGAAATCAAGTGATAGTATGCAAAAGAGGATGAATAATCCAATTTAGGGATAAGGGCAATGAAGTTAGAGTTGAAAGCATCATAAAGATGACTAGTTCTTCGACATTCATCAACAACATCTAATAAATCTCATGTAATGAGTTCATATAAATTGAGGAAGAATTCTATTGTCCACCCATTAGGACAAGGGATTTTATCCTTTTTAAACCATCGTAGGACATATTCTAATTCCACTGAGGTCACAGGTTGTTGCAATTATTCAGAGTCTTCCTCTATGACAAACTGAGGGAATTCCTAAATGATGTGCATGATGTCATCGAGGGACTCATATTGGGGGGCTTTGAACATCGATTGGAAATATTGAATCCCCATTCTATCCAAACCCTTAAAATTTGACACAGTATTCCTAGCATCATCTTTTAGGGACCATATAGTGTTGAATCCTTCCTCACCTTTTCATATTGATGGAATAATTTGTGTTGTCATCCCCTGCCTGAAGCCATTTTTCCCTTATCTTGAGTCTCCATGTTTCTTCTCTAGCTTCCAAAATTCTATGTTTTTCCACCTCTAGGTGTATAGGCTGGAGTTTTGATTCTTGATTCTGATAACCTCCACCCTCTAGTTGTTCGAAGCATTCAAGGGTGGCCTCAATCTAAGCTAATGATTCCTCTTCTCTAGTGTGTTTCCATTTGAGCCATGCTAAGGTTCTCCTCTTAATATTATTAAGGTTATCGTTGAATTGAGAGGCCATGGAATGATTCTCCAATTGTTCACATCTCTTCTAATGTTCTATCACCATCTTTTGAAATTCCTCCTCCTTGTGCCAGGTATAGTTGAATTTTGAAGGGCGCTCTAGGCTCATCAAAATGACCAAGTATCTAAAGATATATGGGGTGGTGGTCAGATTTCCTACCTTGTCCCACCCATTTTTTATAACATGATAGATGCTCCAGAAGGTTCTCCTTGATTAAGAAATAATCTAGTATGCAAGCAATAGCTTCTTCTCACACCCTTCGGTCCTCCAAATCAGGAGCGATTTTTTTATATCAATAATGACGAGATTATGTGATTTTGTAAGTTGGAAGAAGAAATCTGAAAAGGTGTCCTTGATAGCCCTACTACCCCAACACTCAAACCTTCCAATAGATAAATTTAGGTCCCACCCAATTATGAGATTATCAATGTTCATGAAGAACAGATTTAGCAGAGAATTCCAGAAAGCAACACGATTGTGATAGGGACCATATTTATTGACCAGTGTGATAGAGGTGTCAAGTTCGATAGAGTGAATATTGGCTACAATGAAATTATGTGATCTGAAAATTTTGTGCACCGATATATATTTATGGTTGTATCCGAAGGCTATTCCCCCAGTTATTCCCATAGCATCAATCGCATGAAATTTCCATCCCTTGAAAATAGATGATAGAGTCCGTTCTACCTCTAATTCTACCCCCAATTTTTCTTGTACTAAAATGACATTAGGATGATCAGGCATAACTAGATATTTAAGGGCGATCTTTTTGGAGGGGTCGGCCAACCCTCAATAGTTGAAAGATAACCACTTCATGGAGGAATGGTTGATGGGGCATGTGTGGCTCTAAGGTCCCATTCAAGAGAAATTTGTTTGTTGGCGGCCATGTCTATGCTGGCTTGGTTCATTGCTTTCGAAAGATAACCACTTCATGGAGGAATGGTTGAAGGGGCATGTGTGGCTCTAAGGTCCCATTCAAGAGAAATTTGTTTGTTGGCGGCCATGTCTATGCTAGCTTGGTTCATTGCTTTCGAAATATAGGATTTCCTACCAAGTGTAATCTTGGGTATCCTTGATGGGGAGAAAGGTCCCAAGCTAGTCCCGAGATGAGGGAGGCTAACAGGGCCCTGGGGATGAGGAGATGAGAAGCGAAGGAAATATATTTGACCCAAATCCAAGTTAGATGAAAAATTGTTGTGAGCATGAATAGAGGGTAGAGGACATGGGTAAGAAACATGGAGAGTCGACACTGGGAAGGAAATAGGACCAAGATACATCGAGGAAAGGTGACAATGTGAGTGAGTAGCATATATAGATATCAAATTATTAGAAATCAATGATGAAGGATAAGAAAAATGGGATAAGGAGGGAGAAATACCTAGCGAGACTGAAGCAGGATGTCAAGACATCATCGCACCCTTACCCTTATTGGCCTCGATTGTCTGATGAGGAATCTCCCTGGCATCTTGACGAAAATTCTCAAAAGAGTCCAGAGTGGATGATGTTGGAAAACTATAGGAAGAGCCCATAGTGGGAGTCTAAGCGCCTGACCCCTGAACACCAGTGAGGTTTTGGAATTTGTTCTTCTGAAGAAGAGGGAAATCTTTATATACATGACCCACCCTACGGCACGGATGGCACTTGAAAGGTATCCTTTGATAATCTAAAATCAAAATTCGAATATGTCCTCTGTAATATAATATGAGGTTCTCTACTAATCCCTCACGCATATACATTGAAACCAATATCCTAGCAATGGTCATTCTGCAAGTCTCAAGATAGGATTTGTCATATTCCAGATATTGGCCTAGGTCATTCCCAATGAGGCAAAAGATGTCCTCAAACCAAAGTTACATTGGTAGTCCCGAAAGGCATACCCACACTGAAATTGTGCCCAGTTGCTCATGTTCAGGGTTGAATAATGGAGTCCATCACTTCAAGAGAACCGAAGCGATCTCAATGTGCCAGAAGTGAGTGAGTACCCAAGTGGAATGATCTTCATTAGAAAATATGAGGGCAAACCAACCCTTTTGTAGGATAGCAATCACTGGAATGGTTTCCAAGGTCTATTCCCAAATATCCTATGTCCATTTGCAAAGCCGAGAGACATAATACTTTCTTCCCCTAATTCCTACAACTAAAACCCTTGTAGCCATCTCCATTATGTCATCAAGGCGAATGTCCCCACCTACAACTAGAGCCCGATATTTGTCCTTTACCTTAGGGAACTTTGTTTTTTTTATTTCTTCGGTGGTATATCATTAGTATCCTTTGTCAATGTGCCCTCTTGTAAGATCGACTCATCTATATGCTAATTAGGACTAGTTTGTAAAACCAAGATATTATAAATATCCACCATAGGGGGAGCCCTAGTAATGGATGGAAATGGAGACGGTCGGAAGAGGTTGAGGGGCAATGAGGGGACATTGTCGATATATCAATCGGGGTTACTGGCTCAAGAGAAGATGGGCCAGAGTGGGGCATGGGGCTAATACGATTTATACAACACTCAAAGAAATGAAGGGTTGCAGGCGAAGATATATACATGGAGCAGGTATCTGGGGTAGGTGACCAAAAGACTGAAGGGATTTTAGGTGAAGAGGTGAAAACCAAATAACTACATTTGGTTGAGTAAAATGATGGATCGTGTGGGACGAAAGGGGAAAAGGAACTAGAAATCAGCAGGGTCGATAGGGAGGAAAATATTTCGAGCTGATGATCACTAGATGTCCCGATATTCTCCATCCTAAGAGGTCGATGTGGAGGGCTAGATTAGATGAAAGACTCTGAGAAGGGATCTTCTGAATAATCAATAATATCCTCATCCATCCTAAATATCATCTCTGTCAATTCCAAAAAACCATAATAAATTTTGTAAATAAAAACCCTACCACCCCATAACTGATGCCAACTGGTCACTATGAGTTATTATGAGGTGGTTGAGGGTAGATA
Source organism: Pinus taeda (assembly GCA_000404065.3). NCBI lineage: Eukaryota > Viridiplantae > Streptophyta > Pinopsida > Pinales > Pinaceae > Pinus > Pinus taeda. The sequence goes on along the minus strand of APFE030149750.1, from coordinate 119,337 downwards.
ATGTCATGAGGTAGGCAGGTACACTGGGAGGAGGCTGTATACAAGATTGTTGAGAAGGAGAGGTGAGATGACCAGGTGGGGGGAAACAGAGAATCCTGAAACTTACGTGGTCTAGTAGGTGCAAAAAGTGATTGGATAGGAAAATGATAGGGAAGTTGTATCCACTAGTTCATAAAAATACCCTATTCTCATTTAGTTGAAAAAAATAGGATGCACCACAGAGCCATTGTCGAAGCTTTTAGTTCTCTCTCTCTCTCTCTCTCTCCCCTCTCCCTCGCTCCCTCTCTCCCTCACTCCCTCCCTCCCTCGCTCCCTCTCTCTCTCCCTCTCTCTCTCTCTCTCCCTCTCTCCCTCTCTCTCTC
>APFE030149750.1:89339-114567 GCA_000404065.3 Pinus taeda | reverse complement strand
TTAATTAAAAAAATAAAATAAAATATTTTGCATTACATCATATTTTTTTTAACAGGTGTTTTCCATGATTTTGTATACATTAATGATATTTTTATTTTCCCTCTTTATTGAAAATATATCAAGTTGTTTTAGGCTAAGATCTCAAGAGAGGCAAACTTTTAGCATTAAAAAAAAATCTTGGTAGAATTAAACTTTGGTTTAGATGTTGATTTTTAAGGATTATACTCATGATATTTGATTTATAATCCCATGATTGAGAAATGTTGAGATTTTAATCTTTTTTGTACTCATGATATTTGGTTTTAATTAAAAAATGTCATAGTTTTAAGGTTTTTGAGAGTCATGCTATTTTATCGTTAAGACCATGGTTGAGAATTGTTGGAAATTTAAGGTTTTCTATGATCATGATTTTGGTTTTGAATGCAATGGTTGAATGTAATGTCCCTTTTTCAAGACATTAGGAAGGGAGAGTATCTCAGTAGCCTCAGTTACAAATTAAAATTAGTTATGGGCTATGGGATAATTAATTAAATAAAAGTGATTAAAGAAAAATAAATATTATAATACTTTTTAATAAAAGGAGAGAAATACCCATGGTATTTAGATGACCCTTGGTATTTACTCATGGTAGTTCAATAGTCCATGATTATTAAAGGATCTAAGAGTTCACTCCCTAGGTAAGCGTTTGGGATTATTTTTGTTCTTGTTGTTGAGTTGAGCTCTTTGGATCTTATCTAGGTGAGAGCCCACATTATGTATAGGGTTAGTTTCGGTTGTCAGTGATCTACCCTAGTTGATCTAGTGAGGAAGGGTTTCAGTATTAAGATATATGCCCTAGCCACTCAAAGAGGGGGGATCCAATACGATCCACTCATTGGGCCTAACGGGGAGATACTGAGGAGATGTAAGCTAAATCTCTCATAGGTGCATAACATTGGAGGATTCATCTTCAGCCATACATATATTTTATGGTGTTTATACAAGGTCTCATAGCGATATTTAATATAAAAAGGTTCAATTTCATTGAGTTTGCCACTATTTCTTGTGCTCAGTTTGAGTTGCAACATTTATAAGTTTTCATATTGCAAAATTTATTTGTTGTGCAAATAATTTCATGGTGTAAATTGTGTAAATTGAATGAGTTTATAAATAAATTTGTGGTGTAATTTTTAAAATCGAAATTCTAGAAAAAAATATCAAATTATTTTTTGGGATATTACAATGGTATTAGGGCTAGTTTTCCTACTAGCCTAAATGGTTTTATTTGGGAAATGTTGTAGCGAGATAATTCCAAACTTAAGTTGGGCACATACATAAAGATTTCTATGACCAAGTTAATTTGTAGAAGTTGAATTTATGTTTTTGGGCCAAATGTTTTTTGCCAGGAAAGATTTATCTTGTTGGGATAAATTTCTTTTGTGAAGCCAAATTTATTCTACTAGGACAATTTATTTTGTTGGGCCAAATTTCTCTTGCTAGGTTCAATTTGTCTTTCTAATCCAAATTTATTTTGTTGGGCCAGAATTATTTTGATACGACAAATCTATCTTGCTAGGCCAAATTCATTTTACTGGGCTGAATTTATTTTACTAGGTATCTTGCTCAGACAAATTCATTTTACTGGGACAAATTTATCTTGTTGGGAAAAGATATTATATTTGATTGAATTTATTTTTCTAGGCATAGTTTACTTTGTTGGGTTGGAATTCTCTCGTTAGGTTTAATTTCTCTTGTTGGGTTGAATTTATCTTATTGGGACAAATTAATTTTGCTAGGCCAAATTAATTATGTTGGGACGAGTTTATTACTGGGGTCCAAGTTCATTTGTCATGGTTAAGATTAAAAAATAAAAAGGGGGTAGGGTGGAGCAAATTGTTAATTTGTTGGACCAGATTGACATTCTAGGAAATGAATTTTACCAGGTTCTATCTCAAAATTTCATGTAAAGATTCCTTAAAAGAATCACTTTAGTAAATAATGTTGGAGTTTTATCATTTTAAATTTTGGGTTTCATATTGTTTTAATTGCTGGTGATTTCCATTATGAAAATTTTGAATCAATTTTTATGGTGTTTTCTAGGAAAAAATTATGCCATAGAATTTTTGAAACAAAAAACTTGAATTTTGGGAGGGATTTTTCATGGTTGTTATCATATTTAGTAGTAATAGTGTCCATGTAATTCCTTGAAATGAAAGAGGAATTTGAAAATTTGCAAGTTTATTTCCTTGTGGGTGATAGATGGAAATAAGCCTTAGAAGGCCTCAGAAATGCCATAAATAACTTGGTAGGAAGGAAGTAGCAATTCAACAATACTTCAATGGGTTCTTTGGGAAGAAATACCTTATGGAGCAAATAATAATACAAATAAACAAACCCTTCTTCAAAGGAGTACATACCATGCTTCAACAAAATAAGTTGAGGGATTTGTAGAAATAAAATGATATTGGGATTCTTCTCTTTGCACTTGGTTCAAAATTGAAGTTTATGGAGACTGGGATTCTTCTCTAGTTTGGAGGAGTTAGATATGTATTTGTCTAAAGTAGCCCAAGTACATTTTAGGATATTAAGTTGGGTAGTGAAACCATCCATTCTTGCATTCATCCAACATAGGTTTAAGGAACATCCTTGTAAGGAGGTATGATTTGTAGTTTCTTCTTGCTTTTGTGAGATCATAAGAATACCTTCTCCTATTCCCCCCTATAATAATGATATTATAAGAAGGGTGCTACAAGTGATTGTTAATAGCTTCCAAAGATTCAATGATATCAAGGACCTTACTTTTGGTAAGAAACTCAAGATCTTGAATATGGTGGCCAAAACTAAAACGTGTTCCATTATGATCAATATAGATTGTAGAAATATGATTTTCAATATATTCCACTATTTATTCACCAACGTCATAGAATATCATTCAGGCATTGTAATAAGTAGCATTCAAAATATTTTGTCATTGATTTTGGTGATGATAATGTCATTTCAAGAAACTACAATCAAAGATCTTGGCTATTTGGAGGAAAGACCAGTTTGTTTCACCTATTTCTCATGAACTCTAAAGAAGATTGATTAAGATCAACCTTAAATGGTTCAAAAGGGTTATAACCAAAAGGAGAGGAAGTAAAATTTCCCATCATAGTAGGAAGGGAGGACAATTGGTCACTGATAAGGAATCAATAAAGAAATCAATTTATTGCAGACAAAAGGTGCTAAAGCCAAAAGAATAGGTGAAACCATGGAGCATGGGGTCAATGCCATACCCAAAGAAGAAAACATGTCATCTAGTGATGAATCAATAGAATAAGAAAGGGATAGTGAAACATAGTCCTCATCATCTACATAGGAGGATAACGGAAGTAGTGACACCCAAGATTGGATAGGTGACGTGAATGAGTATGAAGAAGCTATGGATTTGTAGGAGCTTGCAAGAGGCCTCTTAGAAAAAAAGGAAAAATTTAAGAGGCTAAAGGGATCAATATTGAAGAAGGATAGTGAGTTTCAAGAATGGAGAATCAAGAATACAAGATTTGTTATCAATATTTTTAGTATTGAGAAGAAGTGAAAACACCTAAGAAGGAAACAACAAAATCATGCATGTGAGCTTCTTTTAGCAAGAGAAAAGGGTGATATGTACAATATTTCACTTAAAAAGTACATAAACAAGGTTTGCAACACATTAAATTCACAATTATAAGAGAGTGGAAGTAGAAGTAACAAGTAACCTTGCACATTATTTCTCAACCTAGAGAGAAGATGTTGGGTGAATGGATACAATATTGTATGATGTTTGAGTGAGTTAGAAAGTATAGTGGGAAGAAAAAATAGGAGTCATATCTATGGCATAGTGTTATCTCAATTATAACATAGTAGTGTAGTGTCAACATGATGGTATGTTTCAAGGGTTGTTGATGGAAAGTAGGAGAGACACTCTCTGAGAAGTCAAGGACATAAGAGGTGTTATGGTGGTAGTTAACATCTACTATAATATAGGTCTCTAGAAGTTATACTGGAGGGAGATTATGAATTGGTACCTTATAAAATGGGAAAATGACGGGAGATTACTTCTAGCCAAGGGTACAACACAATTGGAGTGTTGGAACATTAAGGATCATAGATTCCCTATTTTGTAGTGGGGTCCAATATTGTCATCTATATAGGTATTTGTTGGTATTTTTAATGGGTTATCATAACCATATTTAATATAATAAGGTATAATTTTGTTGAGTTTGCTACTATTTTTGTGTTAAATTTGGGTTACAACATTCCTAGGTTTTGATATTGCAAAATTTATTTGTTGTGCCAATAACTGCATGGTGGCCTAATAATGCAAATTGATTGGGTTTAAAGAAAGAAATCCATGGTGTAAATTTTTTAAAACAAAATTTTGAAAAATTTTGTCAAATTATTTTTCGAGATATTACACTGACAAATGTCAAAATTTTAACCATAAAAAGAGGGTTGATGCAACATTACCACTTTTCAACTTAAGAGTATTTTTTCATGTTTTTTTTCACAAAATAGGCATTTTTTTTCAGGCTACTGTCCTTATTTCCATGTTATAATTTTCATTAAGTTGCTAACATTGTTTTGTGTCAGTGCTGCAGGAACTGTGTTGGGGGTGTATTCTTCCCTTGAAATGGTTGAGGTACTTGGAATCTTAGGAGTATCCACACTCTAAGGTAGACAAGGCTCTTTAGTGGGGGGAAAGGATGTCACTCTAGTCCTACGATATCATTGTTATGTGATGTGTAAAGGACGCATATAGGTGATATGAGTGACCTCAACACAAAGCATGCAAGGGCATGTCATCCATTGATTGAATGAAGTAGTGACTAAATAAATGTTAGGTGGAGCATCATTGGAAACTGAGGTTGGTGAAAGTGGTGGTGTAATTATCAATGCATGATGTAGGGTTACCAACACACTCCAATATGATAGGAGATCAAAAGAATGATGCATGTGATGTTTCTAATGTGCACAAATAGCACATGAATGGTTGGTTATTAAATCTATGTTATTTAATGAGGTAGCTTTGTCATTATATGGAGTGAGGAGAAATAAGGTGCCTTAGGGGCATGAAAAAGAACCTTCAATTCATAGAGAGCATGGAATCAATTTGGTGGGATGGTCCAGTGTGTCAAAAAGAGCACATGGGGGTATTACCCTAGGAGTCATTATGGCTGGAGGGTGTTTCTTCATTTCCTTTTTGGCTACCAATTTTTTGGTGCCATCTGGTGTCCTTGTGTTGGTTAGTGTTTTCGAAGGAATAGGTTCTTCTAAATATGAGGCATATGTAATATGTCCAAAATGAATGATAACTAACATAATTTATGTGGTAGGAGGTTTCGAATACTAGATGAGTAGTTCTAATGCCATAATTGGTAAGGTAAGTGTTTCCATCACTTGATGTGAAATGAAATTAGGTGTAGGGTACAAAAAGGAAGTTTCAGTGATAACATGTAGTGAAACCACTACATCACTTGTAAGAGCTAGTTTCTAGCTCACATATTGCTAGTTGATTATCCCAAGACAATTTTCTAGAAGAATTAGTTAATACACATACAAAGGATGAAGTAGAAGAAGGCATAACATGGGGGTATCCTAAGTTTGTACCTAGGAAACTGGAATATTTGAATATTCCTAGCCCAACTTCTGTGAAAGAAGGGACCTATTCTTGTTATAATCCCAAAAAAGGTAACACATTATTAGGTAGGGGGAGCCCCTTGTCTCATAGTGTGTTAATTGGTCTATGGTTATGATATTTTAATTATGAGGAAAAATCGTGGTATGGAAGACTAAGGATTTTAAAACCTTCATTGCATACATGTAACATTGGTCAAAAAAAATTCTAATCCAAATGGTTATTAAGGAATTCTATATCAACGAGAATTATTTTACTAGTATGTTTCATGAGGATGTTCTAAGAAAGTCCTACTAGCTTGAAAGGGTGACCATCATATGATGTTAGTGTCATAGATGAGGTTAGAATCTTAGGGATCTTAATTTTTCTATACCATATTAGACATGATGCGCGTAGATGCAACTCTCTCATTAATTATGTATCTATGTATTATGATGTTATGTGCAGCAAAAGGAATCTCACAAGCGACTAATAATTGGAGTAATTATTTTAAGTTGGCTAAATCAACTGTGAGCAGTTGGGAATTGGAAGGGTCAATCATGCCTAATGGTAAAAGAAAGCTTCCACTGAGTTGCACATCCTTGAAGAACATGAAATTTTGAAGCACTTCCAATGCTAACATGATAGCAAGGGATTGTGCAAGGTCATTGACAATGTTTTAACTAAGTGATTCCTTTGCATTGGATGAGGCATGTCTTAAGGGACATTTAGTCAACCTAGAAATTTGGTATATATGAAATCAAGTGATCATTAATGTGGGTGGGAGGGGTCAAAGGAGATGGAATTACCTCTATTGGCAAGGGACTAGACTCAAGAGGAGAGCCATAGTCTTGATGACATCTTTGCATTATGATGTCTATTGCATTCATGTAAATTTAAAGTTTAGACATATATTGGGTGTTTCCAACTGTAGCACTGTTTTAATGTGGAGCAGTAGCTTCTTGTTGTGAAATGGCTATGTAACACTCCCTCCCACCCCTTGGACTAATCCTAACTCAATGGAAGGTATTAATTTTACTTAACCTAACTTCCATGATATCATTATGAAGGTTGGATTACAAAATTCCTTCTCACCCAATGTGTGTTAAACTTAGTTTGGACAAAAACCATCACATCTATATCATGAATATTTTTCTCACAATATAAATTTTATCTTGATCTGATGCATGGACCAAAAGTTATGCCCATTTGAAGTTTGGGACCCATAACCCTTTCCAAAGTGGTACCTATTGTTCACTTCCACCTAATACAAGGTCCAAAATGGAACCCAACATGTTATAACACCACCATGCCATTACTCCACATCCCTATGGATTTTCTACACCAAACATTTATGGTACAATGTAATTATTTCCATCAAGTAAGATGGAAAGTCTCTATCCTACGGCTTTTGAATCCTTCGTGCCTTCTGTCAACTGGTTCCCTTTCCCATGAAATGTACTACAAAACATCATTGGGTATTTTTGGTCCACAACAATGTGTCACCTAGCCATGTAAACTCCACATTAGTACCACACAACAACCCCAAGTCATGTGGCACCACAAACCACGTGTCATCTATGTGCCACATTAGCATTATCTTCCATGTCACTTGCTTCCACTATGTTGATGAGATCATGATGATGTCATGGTTCCATCATATTACCATGGGAATACCCTCATGATGCCATGTGTCACTTGAAAACTAGCCACTTGGCCTTCCAAAAAGGCTATTCTTTCCTCCCATGTCACGTTGTCAGTGTACCATCTTAGTGTCCTTGTTGCATCACTTATACATGTCATGCATGTCCTATGTGAAATCCATGTAGCCATATCCCACCTCTATGGCATTGTAACGTACTTTCTTACCAACCATAGTCCATACTAGGGATGAAAGAAGACAGTTGCTATGATGATCATACCTTCAAGGTCCTATTATGGAAATGCAACCATAAATTTTTTGATATTTTTCGAACTCCTCAAAATCCGAAATAAACATCACTATTATATTCATCTCATTGAGACCTTTCAATGATATAAAATTTTCCTCAATTTGAATCTCAGATCAAAATATATGTCCATTTAAATATTTACCTACTATGTCCTCCTAACCTACCATGTGGCATCCATGTGGTCTACACATGGTCCTCAAATGGCTATCCTGTTCATTGCCATGTCAACTTTATAGGAGTCCATGTGGCATGTCTACCTACAGCTGCCACCATAGCCCATGCCACATCATACTGCATGAGTTCCCCCCCCCCCATAAATATTGTGTGTGTGTTATGATGTATAAAAATATGTATATGGTGTATATATATCTATATGTATAATATATATATATATATATTATATTATATAAAGAGATATATTATATATATATATTATAATATATATTAAATATATAATTATATAAATATATATATATATATTATATTATATATATATATATTATAAATAATAATATATATAATATATATATATATATATATATATATATATATATATATAAATAATAATATATATTATATATATAATTTTGTGTGTGGTGTGTGTGCATATGTAATATAGTCCATTAAAAATTGGACTGCTAATGTCCTCCTGACCTACCATGTGGCATCCTGTGGTCGCCGGGGCGCAAATGGTTATCCATCATGCCATGTCAAAATTCTAAGAGTCCATGTGGCATTCTAACCTACAGCTGCCACCATAGCCAGTCACATCATAGTGCAAAACATATATAATATATATAATATAATAATATATATTATATATATAATATAATATATATATATATAAACTGACCACTTTGCACAAAATTACTAATAAGTGAGGCCCTCACTTGCCACGTAATCTTAGGGATTATATCTCGACAGTTTCCTCTAGTGCCCTCACTTGAAAACTCTCGGATGCCTTTGCACATAAATGTCAGGATGACAAGGAGTGTATGTGTATATGGTTGAATATGTGGCACTACAAACACGCCCCGAATTATCTATAAATATAAATTATATATCACTTTGCCACTTAGCACAAATCCCATACCAATGGGCCTGCAACTACCACATAACCTTATGATTAAAATACCTGGCGTGCCTCCATTTGCATATATTGAAATTCCTAAGGGTATGAGGAGTGGTACAGAAGTTCCTACCATTAACAAATGAGAAAAGTTCTTGTTCCTTGACATAATTACTATATCTTCTCCTGTACCTCCTATTTAAAACATTAGGGTGATGTCAATGACTAAAGCCTCTGGGGAAATGCCAATGCCTAAAACCAGGCGTGATGTCATCTTCAGGTTCCTTTCCCTATACCTTTCTCCCAGGATTTTTGCACCGTGCTCCATACGAAATCATCACAGTGATGCCAACCTAGTTTGATGTCACACCCACATGACGCTAACATTAAGCCCTCAATGTGGCCTCCTCCGAGAGTGCCACATGTCACTCTTTTTTCTTGCTCACTTTTCCCTACCAAACAACTATTTATGTGTGCCACTTGTCATGCCACTAGCGGGCCATATCACCCTCTTGTCCACATCACTTATCACATTGACCACAGGTATCACTAGGTCCTTAGCCCCTCGCAAAACTTAGCTTCTCCATGACATATAAAAATTTTGGAAATTTTGTAGTTTTATTGGTCCTAAGGCCTAAATGACATTATTTCTGTCATATGTTGGATTCTCTGCTATCTTGGTCCAATCTATCCAGCCAAAACTCCTTGTGTGTGTGTGAAAAAATCAAGGGTCTCATCCAATGGCCATGAGGGCCATAGTTAATTTACAGTCCATATTAACCCGAAGTGCCATGTAATCCCCAGGCCCAAAACCCTAGGACCTTTCTTCTATGCCCCTTCGTAAAATTGAGTTTATTCTGTTACAAGTAAAACTCAAAACTTTTTTGTTTTTCAACCATGGAATCCATCCAAATATTATAAGGGCCTGAAGGCTTCGATGGCCCTAATCACAAAATGTGTCCTCACCTTATATTCGTAGCCAACATTTATGGGCACGTACATAAAATCCTCTAGGGTCCCAAGCCCTATATATATGACTATGTGGAAATGAATGTGACTATGTGGATGTCTGTTGTACTGTTAAAATGTTGATGTTAATATATAGGAATGTGATTTCCTTTATAGATGTGGAATCATGAACTCTGTGCAACTTTTGTGAAATGATTTAATTCTTGTGCTGAATTCCTAAGCCTGAATTTAGCTCAAAATCTCGAGAAATTAAGTTCCATTTTTAAATGCAAATTATGGCATATAAGAAATTCTCCTCCTCCTATAGACCGCAATCTGTATCCCCAAAATCTTAGCCACTTTTTACTTTATAAAACAATTTTAAATATTTAAAATACGAAAAAATAGCTAGGGGTTGTCACAAACCCCACCAACTTGGAGGAACACCGTCCTTGGTGTTCTATATCTGAACATAAAAGATGAAAATTCATGCTTTAAATCAAACATACTACCAGCGCGAGCTTTAGATACATAGTGTCATACGACATTTACATATTTATTTACATTAGATTCAACAAACAAACAAAAATGGACATGTTTTCTGAATCTGATCAACCCTCTCCCATGTGGCTTCCTCAGGCCTAAAGTGCTTCCGCTACATGTTGACTTGCTCGATTACTTGATTTCAGAGCATGAGGTGTCTCGAGTCTAGGATGCATATAGGTGCTAGCTAGAATTCTCCCTCTTGGTCTATCTATAGCACAAACCAATCAATCACATGATTAATATCTTGTACATATTTTTTTAAGTAAAAGAATATGGAACACATCATGAACATTAATTGATGGTGGAAAGGCCAGCCTATAGGCCACTAACCTTATTCTCCCAAGCATTTCAAATGGCCCACAAAGTTGTGGTGCTAACTTGGTCCACATAGCTCTTATTTCTATATTGTTCCACCTTTAAATATCCTCTAATAGTTTCCATTTATTGCTCCATTTCTTTCAACACACTAGGCCTAATGAGGACCCATAAAGGGCCTCAAATGGGTTTATTTGTTGTGATTCTTGGTACCCATTGTTGTATGAAAAATTCACAAGTGGAAGGTATTCTTCCCACTTCTTTGGATGGTGCATTACGTACATTCTTAGCATGTCCTCAAAGGTTCTATTTTTCGTATTAGTATTCCAATGTACTTATGGATGGTAAGCTGCATTAGATGCCAACTCTGTTCCCAAGCCAACAAATGGCTCCTTCCAAAACTTATATGTAAAATTTGCATCTTTGTTCAAGATATTTTTCTTGGTAATTCCATGAAATATTACAATCTATTTTATGAAAAATTGAGCCACATCATTTGTTGAATTAGTATATTTAATCACTACAAAGTGAACCACCTTGCTCAATTTGTCCACCACCACCGTGATCGCATCATGTTGTTTGGAAGTCCTTGGAAGCCTTGTAATAAATTCCAGGGAAATCATTTCCCATTTCAATTCTGGAATGGGAATATGATGTAATAAACCACTAGGTTCTTGTACTTAGCCTTTACTTGCTAGTATTCTATACACTTGGAAATGAAATTATGCACTTATATTTTTAAATCAAGTTTATAATAAAACTTCTTAATGGTTTTTAAAGCCTTTTGGTAGCTTGGGTGGCTAGAATATGGATTTGCATGAAATTATGTTAATATGAGTTTCTTTAGATTGAATTCTTTGGGAACATAGATTCTTTTTTAATCTAATCAACCCATCCTCTGTGAGACAATATTCCTTATCTTTTTCATCTCCACTCTCTTGTTGTAGCATTTCTTTTAATTGATGATATTTTTCATCTTGTTATCTTGAAATTTTGATTCTTTCTCCAAGATCAGTCCCATAGGAACTTACAGATGTTGAATGGCACATTTTCACCCTCCTGCTCAATGCATTGAACACCTTATTTTCTTTTCCTTTAATGTACTTAATTTCTAAATCAAATTCACTGATAGTGGCTAGCCATAGAGCTTTCCTGGAATATAGTTTGGTTCAGCTGAATAAATACTTCAACCCTCCATGTACAGTGATTAAAATGAATTTCCTACCAAGGAGATAGTGCCTCCACATTTGTAATGCATGAATGGTGGTAGCTAATTCTAAGTCATGAGTTACATAGTTCTTCTCATGCTCATTTAACTTCTATGATTCATAACAAACCACTTTCCCTTCCTACATCAAGCCTCCACCAATTCCCTCTTTATCGGCATCTGCGTAAATTAAAAAACCTTTTCTAGAACCCCTATTCTTAGCACTAGTGAATTAGTGAGAAAATGCTTCAACTCATCAAAGCTTGTAACACATCCAACTCTCCATTCAAACTTTTTCCACTTTTCTAATCTAGTGGTTTGATTTTCAATATTGGATAAATTCTTGATGAAAATCCTATAATAACTTGCTATCCCCGTGAACGATCTAATCTCATCCACATTCTTCGGTGTTGGTGTTGAAAATTTTGGTAGGTTCAGTTGAAATTTCATTGTCAAAACCATGAAAGAATCTCATAATTTTAAGTTTGAGAAGTTGACCTAAGGAAGTACAAGTCAGCCCCATAAGAGAAATTCCTCCTCTAAAATCAGATATAAAAATACCCTTTGTTGAGCTCATATGGTATCACTCAAGAAAGTTCAGTTATCTCTAAATTTGTAGGAGGCATCTACATGTGAAAAGGAGAGAGAGAATTATATTTTGACTAAAATTGACTTTTATATTTTCAACTATTTTGAGCAGCATTGAATTCTATTGACTGAGTTGTTTGTCTATTGTTTGAATGATCTGTTTTGGAGTTCGATTCTTTCATAGTGGTAGATCGAATCTTTGACTTTGTTCTGGGCACTTTGACTACATTGACCACAAGTTTGACTATGGAATTTCACTAAATTTCATGAAGAATTTTCATCTCTACCTTAACCGAGTTTGACTGAGGAAGGAAGGACAAACAGCCTTTTGGGTTGAACAAACTTTTCTATGGAGGTTTTACCATTAACCTTAGAGGTCACTAATTGTGGTTGATTGAGATTTCATGGGTTGCAAACTAATATGTTTGATCATATTTGACTTTCTCTCTCATTATTGACTCTTTTTGGATTGGTTGACTTGAGGAGTCAAAGCATTAACTTTGCTTAGTTTTTGGATGTACTATTGAATTGATATATCTCATTCTGAACCTTGATTGACTAATACATGAAGAAGAATTGATTCTAGGTTTCCTCCCTTGTGGTGTCTTTCCCTGGTCTTTGACCAAAAATCCCTATGTCTCATTGTGCTTGGCTATCTTACACTATGCATTGTTATTTACTATTCTATCTATAAGTTATTAACTATTATTAGGGTGATTGAAATTGGAGGAAATTGTTTTAAGTGCTTATATCAACATAGAACATTGTGAAAATTAAATGATGGTATCCGAGTTGTGGTGAAGATTAACCTAAGGAGACTAGGGAACACCCCTTTAAGACACTTTTGTTTCTGATTGGTGATAAACCTTCTTGGGCAAGATGACTACCTCCTACTTCAAAATTAGAGAGATGCTAAATTATGCCTCCAACTTTGGAGCATGGAGGTCTAGATTGGATCTTAATCTTTAAGATAATGATGTGATGGAATATGTGTAGGGCCAAGTAGTCGAACCTTTGGAGAATGCTAATGCTAGTGCCAAATCCAATTACAAGAAGGGTGGGATCAAGGCCAAGGATATCATTATTTATTCTCTCCAAGGTCATCACATACTTATGTGTCAAAGCTGAAGAACTTAAAGGAGATGTATGACAAGTTTATTGGGATGTATGAGGTCAAAAATGTAAGCCAAGTCATATATTTGAAAAGTTGACTCTGTGACATCAAAATGAACAAGTCTGAATCTATAAAAACCTACTTCATGAGGATCTTTCAAATAAAATATGAACTTCTTTCCATTGGGGAAGTCATACCTAATAGATAACTTGTGCATTTGAATCTTGTAGGACTCACCATGTCTTGGGTGACATTCATTACAAGAATTAGCTGTAGGAAATAGCTCCCTACATTTGATAAGATTTTGGGAAATTACACTCAAGAAGAATCCAGGCTCATTTCTAGACCTGAATAAATCAATGAGAAGAAGAAAGAGAGCCTACAAATTTTGTAAACAATGTCAAGAAAGGATAAGGGAAAGGAAGACATTCCAAATGGAAGCTAAATAAAATAGTCCCACCATTCAAAAACAAAAGAAGGGACTTGTACAAAGTAAAATGATACAAGTGTGATATACTTGGTCATATAGTCTGTGATTGTCATGATAGAAGAAATCCCCAAAGGGCCAAAAACAACAACAACAATGGAAACAATAACAACTTCAACAAAAAAAGGAGAGGAAGAGGTCTTGCTACTCGCAAGTGTTGAAGAGACCCAACAACCCTAAAAGAGGTCCAAGAACACAAGGTATGAAAATATTATTTCTATTTGAATATTATGTTGTTTCTTCTCTTCTAGCTCATCTTCATATAGCATTGATAACTAGCTAGTGGATAGTGGGGCATCTAGACATTCTCCTCAGTATCATGAAGTCCTCTCAAATTTGGTTGACAGGGAGACAAATTTAAAATTTTTACTTGAGGATAGTTCTTCTAATCCTATCAAAGGGTCTCATTTTTTTCTTTTCATCTGGAGACTGGTGAAAGCATTTGTTTACAAGATGTTTTTGTATGTGCCTAGCTCGAAGAAGAATCTTATCTCCATCTCTGTTTTAGAAGATAAAGGATTTAGAGTTGCATTCATTAATGGAAAATTCCTTGCTTGGCCAAGGAGATCTAACTTGAGAGAATCCTTCTCACTTGGAGTTATGAATGAAGGGCTATATAGAGGTTGTGGACAACCAATCAATGTGAGATTTGGCATCATAAATTTGGACACCTTCATTACAAGGCTTTTCCATACTTGAGAGGCATGGTTATAAGGATTCTTAGGATTCAAGTTGCTCATGAAGGTGTATTTTAGTGATGTTCTAGTGAAAATAATATCAAGGTACCATTCCCTTCTAGTAGCAACAGATCTAAGGAGATTCTTCAACTCATTCATTATGGCCTTTGTGGGCCCCTTGCTGGTGGCATCTCTTTGGTGATAGCTATACTATATAATATTTGTTCATGACTACTCTTGTAAAACTTGGATCTTCTACTTAAAGATCAAGGATCAGGCTTTCATCATTTTCAGGGACTTCAAGGCTCTTGTGGAAAATCAAACAGGAGATAATATCAAGATCCTAAGGACTAATAATGGAGGTGAATACACTTCAAATGATTTCAAATCTTTTTGCATGGACATCAGGATTAAGAGGGACGTGATTGTTCCATATAACCCTCAACAAAATGAATTTGTTGAGAGAAAGAACAAGTCCATCTTGGAAGTATCTAAAGCCATGATCCATGATCAAAATCTTCGTATGTTTCCATCAGGAGAAGCTAGAAATACTACAGTGTATGTCCAAAATATGATTCCTCATAAAACCTTGGGAGACAAGACTCCTAAAGAGGTATTTACAAGTGTGAAACTAAATTTTGGACACTTGAGAATATTTGGATGTCCTGTCTATAATCGTTTAACAAAGGAGAAGAGTTTGAAGCTAGAGGCTTTCAGAAAGAAAGGTATGTTTGTTGTTTATTGTGAAAAATTTAAAGCTTACATAATATATGTTCTAGGTTAGAGGAACATTAAGTTCATCCAATATGTGACCTTTGATAAAGATTCTTCCCCTGGAAAAGAAATACTCCCTTGTCCCTTCCATCATTAAGAGAAGAGATGATATTATGGATGTGCATGTTGATCCATCCATGCCTCAACTTGACCTTGCAAACGAGCCTATGGAACCCATGGATACTTTGGATCCTCCTCCTTGTGATCCTCCTACGAGGAAGATACCTTTATTGTTTCATGATACATTACATGATGCAGAGGGACACTTAGCCCCTAGAGACACCTTTAGGGAGAGTAAGTAGCCTTGTATATATTAGGGATATGTTTCTTTGATGAGAGACATCATACGATTTGAACCTTGCAACTTTGAAGAAGCAATGAAAGAACATGTTTGGAGAACTGGAATGGGCAAGGAATATGAGTCCATCATGAAAAATGATGTATGGGAGGTTGTTTCGAGACCTGAGGGGAATTCTATTATGACTTCCAAATGGATATACAAAATTAACATGAAACTAATGATAGTGTTAAGAACTTCAAATCAAGATTCATGGCTAGAGGATTCTCCTGGAAAGAGGGAAAAGATAATGATGATTTATTTTCACTTGTTGCCTAATACAATACCTTTCATTCCATCATTGCTCTTACTGGTAATCAAGGTTGGAGTCTTCGTTAGATGGATGTACAAACAACCTTTCTTCATGGAATACTTAAGGAATAGATATACATGGAACAACTGCAGGGATTTGAAGAACATAAAAGGGAAACCCATGTTTGTAGATTGCAAGAATCCCTCTATGGCTTGAATCAATCCCCCAAAGCTTGGTATGCTCATATCTATTGATACTTGATGAAGTCGGGATTCAGAAAAAGCAGTCTTGATCCAAACCTCTACTTCAAGGTTCTCTAAGGTATGCCTTTGATTTTGGTTTTATATGTTGATGACTTATTATTAACATGAGAAGATCCTCTAATCATCCAGTGTAAGAGGGTTATTGCCTCCAAATTTGAGATGAAATATCTTGGGTTAATGCACTATTTTATGGGCTTAGAGGTGTAACAAAGACCTAGAGAGATTTTCCTTAGCCAAGTAAAATATGTTGTTAAAGTCTTGGATAGATTAGGGATAGTGGATTGCAAATCCATGGCCACACCGATGGAGGAAAACTTCAAGAAGTTATGTGGTGAAGTTATGAGACTAGATCTAGTGGATCCTTATTTGTACCAATAATTGTTCGGGATCTAATGTTTCTAGTCAATGCAAGACCAAATATTTTTTTTTCCATTAACACCTTGAGCCAGTTCAAGGTGGAACCTTTGCATGCTCATTAGGTGGATGCAAATCATTTGTTGAGATATCTACATGGGACGATCAACCATGGACTAAGATATACCTCTCACGATGAGTTGAGACTACATGGATATACAAATGAAGATTGGAATATGAGCATTACTGATAGGAAGAGAACATCAAGGTTTTCTTATTTATTTTTGGATCTATCTTGATCTCTCAAATGAGTAGGAAATAAAATGCATTTCTCTCAGTATAATGAAGGAAAATTACATTGCATCTAGTATGGCTAGCTATGAGGCAGTGTGGATGTGGAAGCTCTTTATAAAGTTGTTTAAGGTGCTTGATATGATCATAATATAATGTGACAATAAAAGTGGGATCCAAATTTTAGATAATCTAGTATTCCATGACAAGTTGAAGCACTTCGAGATCAAGTACCAATTTATCATAGATTTGGTACTAATATGAGTAGTGAGGCTACAACACATCTTGATTGATGAGAAGATTGCAGACATTCTCACCAAGACTTTGCTAAAAGTGAATCTCTTATTCTTCAAAGAACAACTTGGAGTGTAGGAGAATGTATCACTCCTTGCAAGGGAACACTATTAATCAAGAACACCAAGCATACGCTCTTGCCTAGTCTTTTGAATAGGCATGGACTCGGTGAGGGGAGATTGAGCAGCGAGGTGCCTAGGTGTGAGAATATGTATTAAAGACATGGAATTGGCTATGTACATACCCTAATATTAATCCCACATGTAAGTCACCTTGTCCCTTTCTTGACTAAGGGTCATGGACTTTGCTAAGCTTGTCGGGATTGCTACCCATTTAGCAAGTGGGTGAGGAGACTTAGGTGTGTGTGATATTTACCTAATGTTGGATGCGACTACCATGGAATTGGTTATGGTAAATTGGCCTACCCTAAGTATTATATGTAGGCGTTCTTCCACTTGATTACAAAGGATCAAGTTGGGTGAGGGTCAATAAGTGGACATAGGGTGTGTCATATTTACCAAGGTCATTTATGACATCCATTGACTTGGTTATAGCAAATCGATCTCCATTATTTTCACGTGGATCATTCTTCTTCTTCAATGGATAAAGTCATGATTTTTTAACTTAGATGAGATGGGATGATACGACCTTATTTTATATTGAGACATGTGCATTCATGATTGAGACTTATGGTGCAACTAGAAATTCCTCCCTAGTTGAGAGGAAGTGTTGAACATTTGGGTAGATTCAGTCGAAATTTCATCATCAAAACCATGAAAAAAGTCATATTTTTAAGTTTGACAAGTTTACCTAATGAAAGAACAAGTCAACCCAAAAAGATAAATTCCTACTCTAAAATGACACATAAATAGACCCTCTTTTGAAGTCATTTGGTATCACTTAAGCAAGTTCAATTATCTCTAAAATTGTAGGAGGCATCCACATGTGCAAAGGAGGAGAGAGAGAGTTATGTTTTATTGAAATTGACTTTCCCATTTTGAATTATTTTGACCAGTGATGACTTATATTGACCAATCTCTTCTTCTATAGTTTGATGGATTTGTTTTAGAGGTCAAATCTTTGACTTTGGTAGACCAAATATTTGACTATGTTCTAGGATCTTTGATTGGTGTTGAATGTAGGTTGGAACTTAGGTTTGACAACAATTTTGGTTGTGGAGTTTAACTAAATTATAGGAAGACTTTTGTCTCTACCTTAACTGAGTTTGACTAAGGAAGGAAGTTTGAATAATCTACTAGGTTGACCAAACTTTTATGCACATGTTTGACTGTTGAATTTACAAGTCGTTGATTGTGGTTGAACAAGCTATCATAGTCTGAATTGTGTCCCTGTCTTCTAGATTGATATGTTTGACCAAATTTGAATTTCTCTCTCATTATTGACTATTTTGGATTGGTTGACTTGGGGATTCAAAATATTAAAATTGACTAGTTTATAAATGTACTATTGAATTGATGTATGTCATGTTGAACATTGATTGAATAATAGAAGAAGAAGATTGGATTCTATTTTTTCCCTCTTGTGGGGATTTTCCTTGGTCTTTTTGTCTCATTGTGCCTGCCTGTCTTCTATTGTGTATTAATGTTTACTATTCTATCTATAATTACTCAATTGTTATTAGGGTGATTGAAATTGGAAGAAATTGTTTAAAGTGATTATATCAACACAGAACACTATGAAAATTAATAGTTTGCCACTCCATGGTGGCCTTGATATTTTCTCGACCAAGAACTACCCCTTCCTTTGAGACAACGTGTCCCAAAAATGGATATGTGACCCGAAGAATTTACATTTTCTAAGATTTTCATACAACTTGTGATCTCTTAGAAGTTATGACATTGTAGATAGGTTTTCTTCATCATCCTTCTTGGTCTTTGAATAGACTAATACGTCATTGAAAAATACCACTACCAACTTCTCTAGATAAGGTCGCAACACATTATTCATCAACCACATAAAAGTGGAAGGTGCATTGGTAAGCCCAAAGGGCACAACCATAAAATGATAATGCTTATACTTTGTCTAAAATCTTTTCTTATGGATGTATTCATATTTAATATGCACTTGGTGATATATGGATCTTAAATAAATTTTTAGGAATATTGTTGCACCCTGCATTTAATCGAATAAGCCATCAGTTGATGGAAAGGGATATCTATTCTAAATGTAACTTTATTTAATTGTCTATAATTGATGGACAACTTGAGTGTGCCAACCTTATTCTTCACAGATAAGACCAATGCTCCCCATGGTGACACACTCAACCTTATAAAGCCTTTGTCCAACATTTCCTTGAGTTGTAGATCAAACCCAGTTAATTATAGAGTTCTCATTCTATATGGATCCTTTGGTGTTGGAGTTTCCCCTAACAATAATTCAATGAATAAATCCACTTCTTGGTGAGAAGGTAAACCAGGGATCTCTTTTGGGAATACATCTTAGAACTGTTTCAAGATTGGATGTTCAAAGAAATTGTTGTTGCTACCTTCTTCATCATTATAGTTAATATGAACAACAAACAAATTACATCCCTTTTGGCTACTCCTCTTGGCTTGCATAGTAGAAATTATCCTTACTGATATGGGCTTTAACTTTCCCTACAACACCCTTTTCTCCCCAGTATCATTGAGGTATTCAATTTCTTTCTCATAATAATCAACATTAGTTTGATGTAAGAATATCCAATCCATTCCCAATCGTGCATCATACACCCTTCATGACAATACCTTAAAATTAGCAATTGTTGGCATGTTGCCCAGCTTGAATGGGCAAACTTTTACCCAATGCTCCACTCTCATCTTTGTTCTTGTGGGAAATTGGACCAACCATAATTCCTCACGTGATTCTTTTATCAATTGACACTTCTCAACAAGTGCTAGGCTAACATAACTATAATTTTATCTTAGATCAAATAAAATGCAAACAATATGATCATGAATCATACCTTCCATCTCGATTATGGATGCCTAGTGTTCAACTTGCTTGTCATCTAGTTGTAACAACCCTCATTAAAAACTAATGTAAAAAATATAATACCAAGGGAGGCATATTCCAAGTTGAATGGTGGGAAAAACATCCTAGTGGGTGTTAATTTTGGTTTAGTATGGCTAAGGAAATTGGCAAAGGAAAAGTGGCATTATTTGCCATTTATTTATGAAAATAATGGAAAATAGGAGAAAAGGAAGGTGAATGGTCATAAGCTACATGCGAGAAGGAAAATGAAGGAAAATAATGGGAAAATGAATAAATTAGAGGCCTTATTGATAAAAAGGCTTATGAGGATCAATTGGTAGGTTTTTCTCAGAGTTTTGCCAGTTTTAGTTTTGGATCTCTCTCTCTATTCTCTCTCGCATACTCTTGGACACTTGGGTTTTATTGGAGAACTCTTGGAGAAGTTTGTCATACTTGGGCTTTGGAGTAAGAAGGAAAAGGAAACGCAAGTTAGTGTAAGAGTACATCAAGATCAACAACTATAGTAGGTATTTCTTGTAGGTACCAAGCTACATATATGATTTCCTTTCTATTTTTGTCATGCATGGCATATGCATGTGGTTACTTGGTTATGATATATCATTGGCATGGATGATTACCTAGATTGACAGTGATTTTTCCTAGCCTTTTCATTTCCTGGATAAGCATGGTGTTGTGGGCTTTTACTTTTGTTTTTTGGTTGGTTCTCATATTCCTTTGGTTGTGGGTGGAGTTATTAGTTCCTCGATCATTGGTTGGACAAATTCTTTAGAATCCCTATAATATCTTAGGTTGAGTTACTAGTCCTAGAGCCTTGGTTAGACAAATGCTTTGGAGCCTAATAGTAGCTTTGGGTTGAGTTACTTGTCCTGGAAGCCTTGGATGGAAAAAGTTCTCTTGAGCCCTCGATATCTTGGGTGGAGACCAATCTAGTGATGGTTAGTGATGTCCGACCATGAGGTGGAATCACTAGTTGAGGGTTTAGGTGGTTTTGCTTCTAGAAGCCCTAGTTTGGTTTTTTTGGATTTGTTTAATGAGATCCCACATTTGTTCTTGGAAAATGGCATGGGGATGATTGGCTAAAAGAGAGATTTGATTCAACCCAATCTATGGTCGATTGGTTCATGGAGTTCCTATACCTGGTCAACCTATGCATTCATTAATAAGAGCTCCTTCTCCTTGGTATTTTATCTATAAATATATTGGTTCATATGTGGTTTTTAAGGTTGGCACATCCTTGTTATAGCTATTAGTTAGATGATTGTTATGAGTAAGTTTTATTATAGTGATGATGTTTGGTTCTCATGATTTTTTCATTAATAAATTAATGTATAATGAAAATATGACCTGATAGATGATAATGAATCTATTGTGATAAGGCAATAATGCTTCTTAGTTATTCTCAGATAAGTATGAGACCCTTATACTCAGAACCATTGTTATGACCTATAGAATGTGTATTTGTGACATGCTTGAAACGATGCCTATCATGGCTAGTACGGGTCAAATCAAGTATTGGTTCAAGTATTTTCATTAGTATTATTTTCTCGATGTTATTTTTCATTTCTGGAAGTTTCATGAATTTCTGGGCAGTGGCCTGAGTCTTGGCTCTAAAGACGTGGCACTGAATCTAGCATCACAAGCTCAAAACTAGTTGAAAAAGTCACAATTTTAGGGAATTTCCTTGCTGTGGGAGTGACTGGAGGGTCCCATTTGCATGAATTCCCATGTCATGGGAGTGAATGAGCCTTTAAGTCAGTAAAATGATAAGTTATCTCAGAGGTTGATCACCTAGAAGTGTTGGTCAGCTCCTAAGGCTTTTGTAGCATGTGCAGAAGGTTACATTGGTTGTGTTGCGTAGTTCCACTTCCTTAACTATACATGGGTATTTTAATCACATCATAGTAGTCTCTCATCACATGCATACCCCGATGGATTGGTTAACTTGGGTAAATATGAGATGAGGTGGTTACACTAGCACTACGTAGATGTTGGGAATTTTTTGAGCCATGCCCTCCATCTTCTACACTTCTTGGACATTATGTAGACCTGATTGATCTCTCTGTATCCAAGGGAAATATTCATGCAAATGGCTTTCCCCACATTCCCAACACATGATTTGTTTCCTCCTAGGTACTCTACCTCTTTAGTGGCCCTAAAGGATGAGCCACGACTAGTGTCATTACTGAACCTCACGTTCATACTTCACTAAATTTTTAGAGTCTTATACCTCTTTCCTTTGTATCTAGGCTTTCTCTTGGTTTTCCACTTGATCGTCAACTCTGGCTTTGGTTTTATTTCTCATAACAAAGGTTTAATTTTCTGATTGCATCCTCAAGGGTCTATGACTCATCAAATTCTATTCAACCTTTGAATGGTTGTGGTCGTCCATTGACATACCTTTGAATATTTGTTTTATCATCCTCGAGGTAGGGGACATACCTCATCAAATCTAATAAGTTGATGTTGTATTCTTCATCTAACAATTGCTCCATTTTGTGTTTGTAGAACTATTTATTCTTGTTGTCAAAGTATCTTTTAGATATGTATTTTCTCTTGAAAATTCCCTTGAACTCATTCCAAGACAACTCATATTCCTTTATATTCCCCACATTCTTCAAATCTTCCCACCAAATGTCACCCTTTCCCTTCATACTAAAAGTAGATACTCTTACCTTCATGTTGTTAGAATAGTTGTGTGCCCTGAATAATTTCTTCATCCTAAGTAGCCATGCTTCTACATATTCTACCTTCTTTACCTCACTGTCAAATGTAGGGTGCTTATCCTTCTTGAATTCTTCTATAATTTCCTCTTTTCCCTCCTTATTATATGATGATGATGTATTTTGTGATTTTATTTGACTTGCTACTCATGGGTGTTTTTCCTCTTTTCTAGAGTATCTAGAAGAGTACCTCAGTTCATTATATTTTCACTTGAAACCTATGCCTTTTTATGTATTCCATCTCATTTTCTCCATTAGTATTTTCTTCTTGTTCCAAGGGACTTTCTCTCTCCTTATGGCTAGCTCTAATATCATGTTTTTTTTCCTTTGTAATTCTAATAGGATTTGCATTATAACTACATTCACTTATACTTGTCTCTCCTATGTTCTAACAAGTCTTTCAATTTTAGCCTTGCAACTCTTGATTTCAACTCTTAAACTTATCAGTGTATCTATCCAATCTAGATAGCCTACCTCTCCTCTCCGTTCAACCATGCTTTCTTCATCATAATCACATTGTGACATGTTAGAGCTATATTGTACCCTTTTGGTTCTCATTTCTATTAGCTATGAGTGTATTCTTATACATTGTCATACATACAACTTACTCAGATGCTTATATTAACAATCTTACTGGTGATCACATAATTTTTTAGTCAAGGACCAACACTCTTGGAATGGAAAATGATCTAGGGTTGATATTCTTGTTGATGAAATCTACTGCCATATACCTCCTTTTCATTGCTTGACTCCATTTTTTGAATGGTTGTGCACAATATGGACCAATCATTTGCCTCCAAAATTAAAATGTTTTGGATGGCTTATGGGTTAAAATAACATTCTCACATGGGAGAACTTTATCAAAAGGGGCTTCCATGACCCTGGATGGTGCCATTTGTGCAAGATCGACAATGAAGATCAGATTCACCAATTCCTCTAGTGACCTATTATAGTTGCTATATCGATTGGTGTCCTTCAGAGAATAAACATTATCCTGGGGTGGAGTCACACATCCATTGATGTATGTATTATGGATTGGCAACTGAACTTAGATTGAAAAATCCTCCCCTTGTTCATCTTTGGGGGAATATGGAAATGAAAGAGTGCCTACATATTCAAAAATTATCCTTTTTTTAATATAACATGCAACAAAATATACCCATTCTACAGGGAATATAGGTTGGAGGGCAAGAAGGAAATTCACGAGGAAATCTAACCAACCAATTGCTGGAGAAAATATCTAGTTGAATTCTTTGATGAAGCTACTCAAAATATGGTTTGTGGACATAGTGCTATGATTGTGATATATACGGGTCATTTTTATCCTTTTAGCTGAAATAGTGGTCTGGGACAAATCCTAGGGCGAAGATCACAACTCTTTGGGATCTATTATATTATGCTCATTGGTTAACACTTAAAAATATCTATGTTTTTAGGGACTCTAAAGTATCTATTCATGGGATCAACCAAGAGTCTAAGTTTTATTCTCCTATTCTATCTAATTGCCTCTGTCGTATTAGGAAATTGGTTGGGCTATTCAAAGTAATATCCTTCTCCCATATTTATTGTGGATAGAACAATTTTGTTGATGCCCCATCCAAACTAGGTTTGACTCTTCGGATGGAGTTTCATTGGAGGTGGGAAGGTATATGTTTATTGATTTTTGATGGTTTATGGTTATGATTTCTCTCTCTTTATTAGGTTACAATGTTTCTTTTTTATACAAAACCTTTACTATTTTTTAGATTGATTAGATACATAGCTTTTGTTATTTTTTGGTGATGATAGATGGATATGAGGCACATGGCACTACCTTTATGGTGATATGATGATTGGAATAAAGTCCTCTGGGGTATAAGCTAAATAATGTAACATGACAATAACTAGGGACTAGATAATGAATCCTTGTTATATCGAATCATTAGTGCACATAGATTGGTTTTATTTTAATATAAAATCCATCATTTTTTCTTCCTTGAAAAAAGTAAAAGAATAAAGTGTTTGGTGTAATTTAAGTTTTAAAATTCTATGCCATACATGTTATGCAAATTTCTAGATTTAAAACTTCTAACTTTCTGTATTTTGTAGATAGTATTATTCTATGTTTAAATGTATTTTCGTATATGTTTTATTTATAGTTATTAGTGTGTAATTATTTCTTTAATAATAATTTCATGGTTATGCTAATGTTCATTTGTATACCATATTTGTTTATCATGATTTATTACTTATTTATTACAATTATTAAAATGTAGATTTTGTTATAAAAAATGTAGGGTTTTTATTTTTTTATTGTAAAAATGAATAAACAGATTGTAAATTTTGTATAATTAATTTATATTCATTGTTAAATATTTTTGTTTATTTATATGTAAATAGTTGTTATACTAATTTATTTAAAATCAAAGCAGATCCATATCACATATATCAT